>JBAFWW010038844.1:0-18259 GCA_036873685.1 Agapornis canus | reverse complement strand
CAAGCTCAAAACTTCCTCAAAGTTTTGAGCCGCCGCCGGAGGGCTGCCGGCGGCTTCCATAGGCCCCATCACCCCGAACCCCATAGCCGGCAGGGCGGTGGACTGCTTTTCCCCGCCGGACAGTGCGCTTACCGGGCGGTGTCGAGCAGCGGGTGCTTGGTGCCCACCAGCTTGCGGACCTGCATGGCGATGTTGCTGAGCTCGTCGCTCAGCAGGCACCGCAAGCTCATGAAGGACGTCGGGTACCCAACGATCTTCTCGGCCTCCGATACCACCTGGTTCCAGGGTGGGCCGCCCGACGCCAGACCCCGGAGGCAGCCTGGGCCGCGGCCTCCGCGCCGCAGCAAGGCGCCCCACATTACCCCGCCGTCCCGGGGAGGCTCCCGGCGCCGGCTCCTCTCTCCTTTCCCCCGGAAGAGCCCCGCACACTAGGCAGCCGCGAACAAGTTCCCCTCCTTGCTCGCTGCGGCGACAGGAGAACACCACGGCACCCGCCGTCAGCGGCCGACCGAGCCCCGGACGGCGAAACCCCACGGCAGCCGCGCTGTCTGCCCGTATTGCCCTAGACTGCGCGGCCGCGGCCGGATGGGGCTCATTGTAGCCTGGGGGCAGCCATCTTGGGCGTCGCAAAACACGCCAGGCCGTAAAGCGAGGATAACGAAGTACTCCCTTCCCGCTCTCACGGGTGGTTTTAGGGGTGCTGGAAGAGGGTGGTGAGTTCCTAGGAAAGGAGCTGTAGTACCTTTAGGATTTAACTGTCCTTTGCTTCATCTTTAGCTCTTGCACTGGGTAAAGCGCTGCCTTTTCTAATACTCGGTCTGTGCTTGTCACCTTCTAGAGCAGCGTGTGCGGGATGGCCAAAGCAGAGGGCCCAGTTGGAGTGGGAGCATTGCCCGCCTTGGGTATTGCCCTGTAAGGCAGGGCATGCCTTACGGAAAGAAACGTGCTCTGCGCTGCGGCCATCGCTGCAGAGACCAACGGGGAGGAGAGTTAAAACTTCATGCATAAAGTTTACAACATGTAGCCTTTAGCTACACAGTCATGCTTTCTGTTTTCATAATTGCAGTGTATGGGCATTCTTTTTGTCCTTTGCCATAGCTGTTTGGGATAAAGCACCAGCAGCCCTTGCTTACTGCATGCCCTGCCCTTCCTTTTACTTTTGTCTTACAGTACTCTTCTGTGACACAGCTGAGGGGTTTATAAGCAACCTCCTTGTGAGCTGAGCACATACTTGGAGCCAGATGGTTAAAAAGCAACAACTAATTTTGAGAACCCAGCTGAAGACTTCTGGGTCCTGCAATTCTGTATTTATTCTGAGCATACCCATCACTGGTGCCTCTTTGTAGCTACAAGCACCCAAAGATTTTGTGAATTCAGAAAATGGATTTTCTGTACCCCAGAGGAGGAAAAATCACTGACCATCTTCAGAAATTGGGTTCATGTAACTTCCTCAATTCCACAAATACTCCAGCAGGAGTGTGATTTGTTTGGTCGTTACAAACACTTTCATCCATTCCTCCTGTAACTTCCAGGCTTTATTGCAATGAGTGAGACAGAATTCTGATGAGAAAAACTGTCCCATCGACTAGATTCATGGAAAAATGATGGTGTTACATTTGTTACCTTTACAAATACAAGATACCTGTCATTTAATTTTGTTTGCATTATTCCACATGATAAAAAAGTTACATTGAAGTATACTGTTAAAGAAAGTGCAAATAGAAAACAACTCCATTACAAAGAAAGATGAAGTACAGTCCTGGAAAGCACAAATAACTCTTGAAGTTACCAGGGGGAAGCTGCTAAAAGGAACATCCATACCTGTTTCTCATGACAATGACAAGGTGTTTATTGTTCTTTTTGGCTGAGATGACTCAAAATGGGCACCAGAATTGTAAAAGTTACTGTCCTAAGGAAGGAGGTTTGACTGTGAAGTCAACAACGGCTGTACATGCCCATGGCATCTCATAAGCAGCTTCTCTCAAACTGGAGAGTGATAAAAATGGAATGGAGAGAACTTGCAAAACCTGGAAGGATGGCAGGAGCTCTAAGGTTCTGCTGTCAAACCTTCACTTTTTGTGCTGCCTTCATTTTTTGTGTTGTCTCTGAGAGAATACATCTTTGATTTGAAGGAGCTGCCATTCAGTCAGTTGAGATAGCTAGTGTCACAGAGCAAACTGTTGCTAAATAGGGAGTTTCAGCTCATAAACACAGTCTAAAAATGACAGGATGCAATGGCATGTTTCTGTGCAGAAAGACTAAGTTAATGAAAATTGCTAAAGGGATGCACTTAAGAGGAGCTACCAAGGCACCTCATCCTGTAATGGTGACAATTCCTTGATTCATTTCCCAAGGTGTATCCATTCTTCCACTTAATGTGGCAAGTGTTCTGTGAGACACAAACCTGATTATGCAATTAAAGTCTGCTTAAAATAATATGTATAAACTGAGGAGAATGAGGATTCTATGAGCAGTAAACCTACCATCTCCTAATGTGTGAGACTGGGTTTTCAAAATCACTGGTCTTTGTGTTGCAGTCTAAGAAACTGAACCCTTCATGTAGAATTTCCCGAAGTCTGAATGGTTTAGAACTAGGACAAGACCTTTGATATCCACAGCATCTCACACTGGCACTAGGGCTTCCTCAGAATTCATCAGCAGTGGGTTGATGTTCTTCAAATGCAGCAATTGCTGGAGAAACAAAGCATGCATTTTGTCTGTGAGTTCCACGGTTTTGGTTAGGGTTTTTTTTGCCAAACAGACTCTTTGAAAAGTTTCATGCTGTAATACCCAAGGACCCTCTGTCTCTCACGCTCAGCCTAATGCTTTCGTCCCTTTCACTTCTCTTAACAATGCAGCAGTCTTACTTCAGTAGTCCATTTCTGAATCCTGGTCCAAGTTCATGGCTTCTTTCTCCCAACATCCTTGCTTCTTTTGCTTCAGTCCCCCACACCATCTCTACCAGCTGCCATTCTTTCATTCTTGTCACAGCCTCCTCATCTTTTTCTCATTAAGTTCCAATTCCTCTTGTTTGTGCAGCCTGCATGGAATCTTCATACGTGTTTATGGGTGGGACTGTGGGGAGCAACAGCGGATCCCTCTTGATTTTTCAACTCACCTCTACAAAAGGCCTCTGTTGCTAGGAATAGTCATTGCTGGAAAGTCTTGCCTATCCCCAGCATACCTAGAGCAGATGTCTGTTACTGTTGGACTTTTCAGACAGTGGAATGTGAAAAGACCATTCTGACCAGAGGTCTGTATTTGTGTGTTTTAATAGGAGCAGTCTGAGACATCCCCCACCCACCAAACCCTTGGCAAACCCTTTGCCAAATTTCTGCTGTATAGCACAGAGACAGTTTCTTTCTCAGTCATGCAGTCCAATAATATTTTTTAACACAAGCAAAATGTATTTTTTGCCAACCTTATTTTGCAAACTGACTGAACTACTTTAAAAATCAGCTTCAGGCTGACACATCGATTGCAGAAAAAATCATTACAAATTAGCTAATATTTGGCAGTGACAGGCATCAAAAGCCAGGGTTTTATAATGGGTAATGATGCATCAGCTTACCCAGAGGCATTGCTTCTTGTTCTGGCTGTAATTTGGAAATTCTCAGTTTTTCTCTCTTCCGCCACCCTCCCCCCATCTCCCTCCCCCATTCCCCCCTTCTCCCCCCCAAAAAAAAGGAACTATCAGAAGTGAAGATATGATGTCCTTACCATATTTTAAGTTGTGGACAAAACCACATGCCTTTTTCTTTTTCTTTTTTTTTTTTTCCTTCCTTCTCAGCTCAGTTCCCCTCAGGATTTGAGAGAAAAACCCACACTATTTCAAGAGCTTTAGTGACTATACAATAGATGTGTCTATTTCTTTAGAGTCTTAAGAAGACTAGAAAAATGAAGGTCTTTTTTTTCCTCTATCAATTGACTTTGTTAAGCCTCCCCAGGAGGAGAAATAAGCCACTGGAGGGGGCCAGTATCAAAGTTGAAGAACAAAGATGAAAGGTGAAGAGACACTTCTGTTTACATCAGCATGCTCTTGACTAATAGAGAATACATCAAAGCCACTACTCATGCCAGCTCCAGATATCTTTTCTAACAAATGAAATGTGGAAATATTTTTCTGACTACCATCTAAAGTAAAACAATTGCAAAGCACTCTCAGTGGATTGACCTTTCAATCTTTCAGTCACTCTGGCCTTATCCAAAATAAATGATGTCCACAGGGGAATGAGCAATGTTAATGAATTATACTAACTATATCCTGCCAATATTACATATCTTCTTCTCGATGTTGCTTAATCTTTTTAATATATTAAAGCATGGGTGCACCCTTTGGCTGGTTACAAAAAATGAAAGCTAACAGAAATATGTCTGTTCCTTCCAAAACATCCAGGTAGTTTTCCCCCCACTGTTCCATACAGAAAATTGATTTGCTCCATATCATGACAGGGAAGCAGACAGTTATGATCATTTCCAGTTTGGAAGTCAGGAGGTTTAAGAGAGAGGTTGTGTGATTTGTCTGAGGCTTTGCAAAACCCCTAAGGCAAACTGAGGAAAGAATCCACTTCTCTTGACCTCACTGTCTGTGTCTTGTCTACAGGGCTGCCTGTCTTCCCACTAGCTGACAGACTGCCAAGAAAGGCGAAGGCCTTATTGATCCTATAGTTAGATGCTGAAAAAGCAGCATTGTTTAGCATCAGTTGATTTCAGTAGGAGTCATTTCCCTCGGACAGAATTTGGCACTAAAAGGTATAATTTTTTAAGCCTAAATATACCTTCTGAGATACCAATATCAGAACATAATGTATTGCTGGTTAATAAATGATAATAAATGCATAATTATGTCAATATTTTTAATAAATAAATATAGCTGTGATAAATAAGGATCCTTTGCATAAGCAGGTGTGTGTTACCCTTTCCACTCTGCACACAAAATGCAGTGACATAGCAGCTCATCAGTACATGGCACAAATGAGAAGCCAAAGCTCCTGGTAGTTCCCAGCAGTGCTGTGCAGGCGGTGGAACATGCCCCTCCTGTGCCGCACGCCTGCAGATCACAGCTCCCTTCTCACTGGCTCACCAGCCAGCACTGCAAAGAAAACAAAATCAATTGAAATCCCTGCATTTCAGCAAGCTGAGTAGGAACAGAAGCAGATCAGTGTGTGGCTGGTAACGCCCCTTCTTCATATAGTCACTGTTTTTTAACCTCCCAACCCAATTTCAATTGTAAGACAGCCTCTTAGGCCATCTCATCTGACAGGCAGTGCTCCACTCTGGGGAATTTGGACAGAGATTCTCAAAACCACAACATTTTGGAGCCAAAGAAGAAGGTGGAGGAAGATAAGCACAATGTTAATTCTGGTCATATGCAATGGAAGCTGACAAAGCATCCATCATCCTGTACAATATTAGCCTTTAAATATTCAGCTTTATCAGTTTCCCCATTCTTAATCCATCATTAACCACCCCATGAAGCCTCAGCTGATTAGCCCCACCTCTGCAGCTTGGCAACCCATTAACTATTTATTATGTGTATTTAATTGCACTCTAGTAGCTTTGGAAAACTCCAACCAGATGCATTTCAAAAACTGGAACAAAGGAGATGGTCCCTTGCCTGTGGAGTTCATGGTCTGGGCAAGAGTGAAATGCAGCAGAGGAAATGACAGCCATGCTAAACAAAGGCTTACTCACATGGCCTCTCTTAAACTCCCCACCCCACAAATCTGAAGGTTTTCTATGGATTTTTTTTTCCCAGTGATTTCCATTCCAGTTTCCTTTAAAATCACAAAAGATGATGCTATTTCAGAGGGTCCAGGAGAAAAAAAAATGGGGGATTTAGTAGGGTAGGTGAAAAACAGATTGAAAAACTCTACATAAATCATTCCACAATTGCTAGGTAGTGATACAGGGATTGAAGTCAGTATAGCAGGAAACTGGCAAACATATACAGCATACATATTTTATTTGAATTTAAATAAATAAATGGAAGCATTTTTCAGTTAAAATGCTTACTTCTCAGAGACTAAATATATGTAATTTATGAAGTGTTATTTATATTTTGCTGTTTGCTATTCACATGCATAATCCAAACACAGATACAATACTAAATGTTCTTTCTGCTACTGATGCTGGGTTTGAGGGGAGAATATCTGTACACCTTTTTCTGTCTTTCTCTATTTCTTTTTTACTTAGATGGGAAGCTGTGTATTCTCCACCAAGGCTGGCTGCACATTTCCTCTGAAGTAAACTTTGCAGAAGTCACCAGTGGCTTTGTTACCCCCTTCTGGGTTCCTGTACCTTTCTGAGTCCCCTTTGATATGTGCCTGAAAGAACCCGTTCCCAAGACAGCCACTACCCACACCTTGAGCAGTGCCACACAGCACAAGCACTCCACACCAGAGACTCAGTACTGGCTTGCTGTTTACTGATCAATTTAAAACCCAGAGCACTAGAGGAAATGGTTTCCTAAGGGGTCCGGTCCCTTTGTGCCCACCCCCCTTGTCTTGTTACCAGGTGGAGAGTAA
The DNA here is from genome assembly GCA_036873685.1 of Agapornis canus. Lineage (NCBI taxonomy): Eukaryota > Metazoa > Chordata > Aves > Psittaciformes > Psittacidae > Agapornis > Agapornis canus. The sequence continues at coordinate 11,732 of JBAFWW010038844.1, read as the reverse complement.
TGTCTGTCTGGGAGCCAAGTCTCATGAAAGTCAAGCTGGATAATAAAGAAAATGGGTTTAAAATTTGAGTTAGAAGCCACAAGTTAAACAAATCATGTGAATCCATCCTTGTAATTCTGTGTCTGAACAAAATAATGTATTTTAAGTAGCATTGACTAAGTGGCTGTGAGATACTAATCTGAAATCAGACTCCACTGTCCACTGCCTCAAAGATTGGTATGAGAAGCTGAGATGGGACTCCACTGTCCACTGCCTGAGCGATGAGTGGGAAGCAGCTGAGATAAGATTCTTCTATCCATTGCCTGGGAGAAGAGAGTGAGGAGCTGAACTGGAACTCCACCGTCCATTGCCTGGGGGATGAATGGGAAGCACCTGAGATAAGACTCTTGCATTCATTACCTCCAGGACTGGTGTGAGGAACGCTGTCCATTATCCCAAGAATTGCTGCAGATACCTGTGTGTGCTGACGCATACAGTTGGAAGAGCTGTCTGCAAGACCAGGGAAACTGGTCCACTAGGAAGAGGAATCTGTGGCATGAAGAACATAGGTACTCCCTCCAACTCATTGTAAAAGGGGAAGGCATTGCCAATATGGGTAACTTCAATGGGACTCCAGAAGGACACCTCCTTGAGGACACCCACTTCCAACGGACTCTTGGGGAACACTGCTCCAATACTGATTACGACCCCTGAAGAACTCCCACCACTAACAATGATGACAGTGGATCCCTGGGACACCACTGGATCCACTGTGATGACTCTCAATCTGCACCTTGAATCCTTGCTTCATTTTCTACCTTTTTTCCAATCTGTCCTATCACTATCCCCTTTATTATAATAATTGTCCTTTCATAATAAACCAACTAATTGAACACAGTACTTGGGATCACAAAATGAAACAGGTCACTGAGGTTTTCTCCAATCAGACCCTGGCAGTGGCTTTGTGGAAATTAAAACAGGATAAACAAAGGTATTCCTCTGTACTATACTGTACTATCTATACACTTTATTCCCCATCTAGGTAAACCCTTCAGTTCAACATAGGTGTTTTTCAGCACTATTAACTCTGCTTTTGAATTTATCCTGATGTCAGTCTGTTGGAGACAAAACAGTGATGACCCTCAGGGTACAAGGGGTGATGCATTTATTTTTACCTCGCACTTGACTCACTTGCATCTGCTCTCCTTTTAATCCTTATAATTAAAATGCCTGCCTGCCATTTCACTACATGACCTAAAATGATTATAATTTGAACATTATAGCAACCATAGTTACTGCTGCTGTACAAGAGGAAGAACAATTGATCTAGGCCAACACAGTTAAGTAAGCTATAGAGGGAAAACCACATGCTAGTAATGGAAAATGGAATATAAGAATATTGAGTCAGGTGAAAAGAGTATCTAAGGTAGTATACCCTCTCTCTGATAGAGACAGTATGAAACGCTTAAGGGAAGAGCATGAGAAATGGAGCAAGTGTGGAGAAATATGTCCTGTGGCATGTCTGTCCATCTTCCACCTGACTGCACTTTACAGACTTCTTGAGCCAGATGCTCTTTCAAGTCTATCATGTTTAATAAACCAAAATGGATCGGTTTTCCCTAACTCCCATGTCTGGTTCCTGTAAGCTCTTCTGTGAAGCTGTTTAGATGTTTTCTCCCCTGAATGTTCTGTAGACACATGTCCCACAGTTTTATTAGGTATTATGTGGGAAAAAACCCCACTTCATTATGTTTATTTTAAGCCTCCTAACTAATAGTTTGCATTCAGACCCAATGAGGAATGTCCAAGATAGTCTAAAAGAAGCCTTGAACAACATCTCCACCCCTTTCTGTTTTATTAATTCTCCCCATCTTATTTTTTTTTTCTATCTCATTCCCTCTTTCTTTTATTCACATATTATCTCTGGAGGGTGTTGCAAGCTACACAGGCATCTGATTTACAAATGCATGCTTATTACATCCCAAAATTCAAATGGCAGAAAACATGGCAGTCCTTCAGAGACACACTCTCTCACAATGATGTCAGTTGCTTGTAAGGTTAGTCTTAAACTTTGGCACCTCATTTCCCTTCTGAGCTTCTGAATGGCGGTGACCTGGTTTTCGGAGGTGCTTAGCACCCACGACCTCCCGGGGGGGAGCTGCAGGCATTCAGCATGCACAAGAGAACACTTTTATGCAAAACATCTGCCTGGCTCTGGGCACTCAAGTATTAAATTGTTACTCTGCATTCAGCTTGTAGTATAAATGTCTAGATCATTGTTATATCAGGAATCCTGCTTGGACATCTGATTTTCAGCTTTGTATCTGTTTCCACAGTAAAACACACCAGAACTTTAACTTACATGTTCACCTGCACAATCATCCAATAGATACACTTTCCATCTGCCCTATATTTTTTTCTCTTTTTCTGCTCCTCTCTCGCTCTTGGAATTTGCTCAGACCTATTCCCTAGCCAAAAGTATCTTTCCCTCCCCTCACCCCCCTTCAGTGTATTCCTCTTTGCATTTCTTTTAGCTTTCTCGCCACCTTTCTATGTGTCAGCCTTGTTCCAGTTCTTCTCCCCAATGGCATTCAGAACTCCTGCTACTTTCATACACTCTCACCATTTTAAGCCGCTTTCCCACATGCTCCCTTTCACGGAACACCTTCCTTCCACTGATTTCCGAAGCACAGATGCTTGTTCGCTTTCCGTGATGGCAACAACAGTTCTAAAAGAAACATATCATTTCCCCTCCTGCAATTCATGCACAAATGCCTGGCATGTGCTGCCTAGAGAAAGCCTTTCAACTTTGAATTTCCCTGTCTTTGTGGAATCTGTGAAAAAGTCTGATAAATTACAGCTTTGGCAGTTATTTCAAATAACTTTATTTGCAGCCAACTGAGGCAAAATCCATCAATGGTGCCATTCCCGTGTTCTTTCAGAGGTCATTGGTGTTTCATGAGTGAGCTCAAAGTCAAGCTGGTTCAAAGGGAGGCTCACATTTCATTTTTTTCCAAGAAGGTTAGATTACATGTTCTAATGGTGACAGGACTGTCCTACAAGACATAAGAGCTGGGTTCTAGCTGAGGCCACTCGACTCTTCAAGTACATGTGTTTTGTCACTTTATCTGTCTCCCTCCCAATGATTTCGCATCTGCAAAATAGCTGTAATGCAAACTGGTAGTTGTAATATCAGTTAACAACAGGCACAAAGATCCTAAATAATCATATGAGTGGCTATCTATTGAAGTTGGCTTTGGACCTGGTTTTGGTGTTGGTCATTCAGGTAAAACCCATAAACCTCAGTCTACGGCTCTTCATACTGGGGCTTAAGAGGCACTAGCTGTGACACACTTAAAATATGCAAGAAGCAATTCCTCATATTGTTCCAGAGGGGGAGAGAAAGCAGCAATACAGAGTCTTGGCTCTGCAAGCCAATGTAAATGCTGCCTGGGCTTGCATGTATGCTGGTGCACCTGGGGTCCTCTAGTGATACTCAGAATAAACCACAGCACTTCAGGGTTGATATGTATGTGGGCAGGATTTCAGTGCAAGCTAATTGAGATATACGTGGAGCTCCTGACCCCTCCAATCTCTGAAGTCTTCCGGCAAGCCTTCAAGCCTGCCGGCTGGGTGGGATGGAAGTTGTATGCAACCGTCTCCCAGCAGCACCCCCTGGTGATTTGAAAGGAAGTGGTGAGGACGCATCAATTCTGTATAGTGTGGTAAGAAACTGATAACCACACTCTTCTTCAAGAGCCTCAGATGTTGATGGATACATACATTGATCCTCTTTTAAGGCAAAAAATACCACCTATGTAGAGGGTTCTCAGGACTGAATTTGAATAAAATCTAATTTTTGTTATGGCAGTAAGAGACATAGATTATTGTCATTAATGTTACATGCATGATTTAATTAGGAAAAGCAACACAGTTCAGGAAAACAAAATCTTTCCAGATAATAGTTCTGCTAATTAACTAAAAGATCATAAATCAAAGAAAATTTAATAAATTGCAGGAGAGATGGGCTGACAAGAATCTTGTGAAGTTCACCAGAGAAATATGAAGTCCTGCACCCGGAGAGGAATACTGGTAGAAATACAGGCAGGGGACCAGCTAGACAGTAGCTTTGCAGAGGAGGCCCTGGGGATCCTGGCATTCAATAGTCTGAACATGAGCCAGCAGTACACCCTTGCAGCAGAGAAGGTTGGGGTACATTAGGAAAAGCACTGCCAGCAAGGTGAGGGAGGTAATCCTCCCTCTCTTCTCAACCCTGGTGAGACACATCTGGAGTGCTAGGTCTTGGAATGGGCTCCCCAGTATGAGACACATGGACTCACTGGAACAAGCTCAGCAAAGGGCCATGGGGATGATGAGGAGACTGGAGCATCTGGCAGATGAGGAGAGGCTGAGATATTTGGGGTTGTTCAGTCAGGAGAAAAGAAGGCTCTGAGGAGATTTGATCAATGTGTATAAATATCTGATGATGGGGGGTAGAGAAGATGAAGCCAGGGTCTCCTTGGTGAAAGGACAAGGGGCATATGGACACACTTTGAAATACAGCAAATTCTATTTGTATAATCTCCAGAGCTACCTTCCGATCTCAGCTGTTTTTTTTATTTGCTGAATAACAACCATATTCCTACACTGAAAATACATGGCACATCCTAGTCCTGAATATTTTTTTGTTATACATTCCCAAGATATATTTGGGGACTTTTTTACAGACTTTTGACCAACAGCAATGTGAATGCATTGCCATTATATATTAGGATGTGTAAATATAACTGAGAAGATCAAGAGATTGAATCACATGTCATGTAGGATTCTGATAAGATGCTGGCGGGAAAGCAAGCACTGCAGTAGAAAACTGATTGTCAAAAAATGACATGTGAAAGCCCAACTTTACCCAAGTCTAAATTATTTAATATATGTCACTGCAGATACCTTGACATGTTTCTTCAGGTCCAGGAAATAAATGAATAACCCACTTTACCTTGTATATGTAATGCAGGGGGTAATTTGGACAAAATGATGTAATGTTTTGGAAAGCATGACAAGAAAATTAAGGATGAAAAAACTCCAGAATGACTTTTAAGAATGAAAAGAACCTGTAATTGCTTTCCATCCCTTGACAGATGTTACTTAAACTGACATACTATATCATGCAACAAAGCTCACAAGGGTAATACAGGATTATGAGAAAATGTATAAACCACTATCTTTATTGTAAAAAATTCTTTTGTTCTTCACAGAAAGACAGAGAGAAGGAATGCCTTTTAGCCTGATGCAGATTACTGTAATAATATTTTCAGAAATGTATCAGCACAATTGATCTATTAAAGAAAAACAAAGAATGAAGTTAAAAAGGAGGGAAAACTTTCTGCTGTACCCTCTCCCCTCTCCTCCTGTCATTGTAGCATCTGGGAGACTTCCCTGTTTATTAAAGAGAAAACAAGATGACTCCCTCCTGCCTTCTTCTGTGTGGAGAAGTAAAAGAATGGGAAGGGGCAGAAATGGTCATTGTTGAGAAATTATAGGTAAAGAAATGAGAGCATGTCTTGGCTGTAGACATTCTCAGTTTGCCTCAGAGACAGTTGATAGCTGTGGAAGAGCTGCAAAGAGCATAAGTTTCCATCCCTCACCAGTTTCACTTACTGGCTTTGACAGTTCCTTGCATTCAAGGTATGTGAGAAACAGGGAGTGGACACACAGACAGTAGGAGAGTCTCTCAGGTACCTCTGACCTTCTCCAAAGTATCCTTTGGAGGTCAGCATTTTGGGTGTCAGCCACAAGTTAAAAAGAACCCTCCAAAAAAGCAGAGCTTGCTATATGCTCTTACCAACCTGTATGACAGAGCAAGTACACCACTGGTTTCAATTAAATGAAACTGCAAAAGATTGACAAGTACACTACAGTCCTTAACCTTCATGAAGTCTGGAGGTTACAAATGCATAGTTTGTCATAGGCAAGTTCAGTCAGGTATAATGTGTCCAAGTTTCTTGCTCATCCATAGGTCCTTCATTTCCTTCTACCTGATTTTTGGCATTATATCCAATATTAAAGCATCACAGCAGAGTCACTGAATAACCATAGTGGATAGACAGGGTGTAGCAGTAGACGGATGGTAAAGATTTTTCCCCAAAGTCAATACTGGTGTCCGGGGCATATTTTACTAATCTGGTTTTTAATGCATTTTTACCTTTTTAAAGGTTTAATATTGATTGATTTTTAATGGCGTGGGTGCACTCTGATGCTGAAGGAGGAAAGGCTTCTCCTGGTTTCCTTTTGCTGTAGGGAACAGGAGAAATGAAACAAGAAACAAAAAGCCATTTTAACAGAAGTCTTAGAAGTATTTAACAAAGAGAAACAAGTTAACATTTCTTTCTGTTTATCAAATTATGTGAAGTTTCAAGCAACAGGAGCAATCACTAATTAATGATTTAATAAGTTATATAAAGTTTTTTCTCTCTTTGCCAGAACTTTAAAAAGCATTAACAGTATTAAGGCTCTATCTTGCTATTAATCTGTACAGACTTGACACTGATACTTTAAAACAGCACAAAAAATCATCAATATTAAAATACCTCCAAACATTTCCAGACCTTAGCATTTGGAAAGCCTCCACGGCTCCCATTTCAGCTGCCATACTGCATCTGCTTGGGAGAGGCTACCTCTTGACATTTTGCAGAACAGCCTCTAATCTTCTAAGGAAACTCTGGATTGAGATGAGTATCCACAGCAGAAAAGAATCTGCAGACACTACTCTGTGTGAGTAATGCTGCAGGCATTCGTCCAAGCTCAGGAATGAGTGGAATGTACCCTTTCTCAAAGGTATGGGTGAAATAACATCACTCAAGTGGAAGTGGGGATTGGGTGGAACTGAAGCAAGGGAGAAGTTCACATGTGTCTTTTCCATGTGTATGAAAATGGCTGGCTGTACTTGTAAAAAAAAAAATAGAACACCCTGCTTTCCCCCCCCCAAATTGGGAACTGGTATTTTAATTATTCAGTGCATTTATTTGCTTCTGATGGCATAAATAATCTATCACCTTAGTGTGTCATACAAAAGTCAAAGGAACATTTCCACTTCAAATCAAATAAAAAAAAAATCAACATAACGGTACTTTTCTGTGAACACATATAATGAATTTCTTTGTTTAATTAAACACTTCAGCAAACCAAACACCTGAATTTAAATTGCTGTTTATTACGTCTTCCCTTCGGGTACAGGTGAGATGAGAATAGGTTGGCTTGTGAGAGGCTGCAGAGACATGCGTTTTCCACAGTGACTGGCATTGCTAAGCAAGCTGACAGAGAGCTGATAACAGCTTGGCAAGCAGGGAACGGTGAGGTAAATTATCAGCGATATTAAGAAAAACCAGTTAAGAGCCACACCTTTACTGTGGCCTGCCACGTCTGCAGCTGCTGCTTGGGAAGAAGTACAAGAGACTCCCTGTTTAACTTCAGCTTTCTCCCTGGACGTCTGGGTGTCCAGGGACGTTTATACGTGCATAAATGCACGCAGACTGGTGCTTACATGCGTTTTGGTATCCGTGGTTCCATGATGCGTTTTTCCCACCGTGGTGTCGAGGCGGAGGAGGAGAGAAACAGGAGAGGGAGCTCTCGCCGCAGCTGCCGCGCCTCAGCCCAGGCTCCGCCGGGCAGGGGGGTTGCCCCGCGCAGGGGGGCTACCCGGGGCCGGGGCTTGGGGCCTAGCCTCCTCCCTTCGGGCACCAGCACAGCGGCTGCAGCGATCAGCCCCCAACTTGTCCTAATTGTGGCGGCTTTGAAAACCGCCACGTCGTGTTCGGCGTGCCCGCAGAGTGCCGTTTGCTTGACTCCACTGCCTTTAAAAAACCTTTCGCTCTGAAGGTTTGTGCCACTTTCGGATTTACCAGCTGGGAAAAATCAGGGCTGCTCGTTTATCTCATCGTCTCCAGTAAGCCATCACGAGAAGAAATAGCTCAGTAGTAACATTAAGGACTTAAGCATTAATAAAGAGCCTTTGAAGAACTTAGTTACAGCAGATTGTTGCTTTTTTGTTACCTAAAAAGCAACTCTGCCAAATGGACTGATGTCCTTTCAAAACACAGAAATATAAATAGGAATATGATTAATAGAATATAAATTAAAAGTGGGATGATTTATTTTTGGCAACTCATTTGCACCTATCGTTTTATGAACAATTATTTGGTTTTCAGAAGTCCAGTTTAGTGTGCTTGCAAAGACTCCAAGCACAAACTCGGAGCTGGAAATGCAAAGCTGTGTAGAACAAAAATGCAAAAATACTTGGCAGAGCCTGGCAAAGCACCTTTGGTGTAAAACGCATGCTTGGACAACGGAAGGAAACGCTCAGATTTTTGCCGTGACTCAGATGCAGCAGGGACCTGAGCCTCAGTCTTGCAGGTGACTTAGAGACCATAGAAAGGCAGTTCATGTGGTGTTTTTCTTCTCAACTTTGAACGCAATCAATGAGCTAACCAAAAAAAAAAATCCCCAACCCAAAGCCCTTGAACAGGCAAGACAGTGAGAAGCTTGCTCTATTGCACTGTGGTTAGAGCATACACTCATAGTGGGAAGCCTGATCTGCAGTTCCTACTCTTTTTTGAGATGAGTTACAATAAGGAGTAGGAAGCTTCTTTTTCCCTCACATTGAAAAAAAAAATCCTATTTTTGCTTTGAATGTGGATGGAAACATATTTTGAAAGCCCTGAATTATTATTATTATTTTTTTTTTTAAGAACATGGGATTCTTGCTTTCCAATACACACTATATAAAAGACTGATTTAAAATCACCTTGGAAATTTCACAAGGAATTTGGTGTCATTAAACTCAGAAGCAAAATATTCACTAATTTCCACAGGATCAGGGTCTCATCTTTGGCTGAAATCTGCTTACTGATGCCACATGCCCCAGTATCTCTGGATGGTAGAATAAATGCAAGCAGCCCTACTGGTCCAATCAGCCACCTTTATTCCCCTATTTATGATGTTTGCAGAATCCATAGTGAGCACTACTGAACCAGGTTTCTTTACCAAAAATACAGGTTTTCCCACAAGAAATATGCGCTGCCACAGTTCAGTATATGTGTTTAATGTTAAGGTCTCTGTAATGTAAACAGCAGATTTATTTTCTTGTAGCTTTTTGGAGAAGTTCAGATCAATGCCATTGTATGACTGACAAATTTAAGGCTTCCACAGATTCTGACTCTCTTTGCAAGTTCATGAGTTACCATTAAAACCTGAAAGTGTTTGGGGTGGATTTTTGTTAGTCATTCCCTCTCCAGTAACAAATGGAATAATTAGACAGTTTGCAAAACTTTTTCAGTACCTACGACACATCAGATAATGTCAGAGCACTCTAAATGCATGAACTTCTGTGTTGACAGTCAGTGGTCCTCCATATGCTCTCACTAGAAGAACAACTTCCCAAGAATATGTAGTATCATAATGTGCAATGTATAAAGGCAATAACAGCTCTAGGAAAGTAGGAATCATGACAGTTGCAAGAAATAATCTTCCATCAGATGAAGAGAGATACTATTATTAGGACACAGGGAGGTAGAACTTTTGTATCTACCCCTAGACTGTATTAGATACTGGGAAAACAGGATATGCTCTCAGACCACGGCTTTCATCTGGTGATTGATGACATACTGAGGTGGGCTGGAGGCTGTTTTTAAGGAGCTCACCAGAAGTAGCTGTTAAAAGTGAGCCTCCTGTCAGGAGGCATAAGTTCACATCTCCATTCAAAAGTCTTTGGAAAAATACCGGGGAAAAAAGCCTAACTGAAATCCACTATTTTTGGTGATGAAGAAGTGAGGACCAGCATTCAGAATTGGTAGCAAGTGAGGTGGGAAGTGCTTTCATTCACAACCAAACCTTCAGCTGTTAGTCAGGAATAGTGGAATGACAGATTTGATCCTGAAGGCATTTGTTTCAGTCTACTTCCCGTAACCTGCTGAAGACAATTTGCATCCTTTGGGCTTGCAAATACACTCTCCAAATCCCTTCCAACATTAAAGGAAATTCTGGTTTTGTTGGGATTTGGGGATTAATCTTTTTGTTAGAGTATCAACTCAGTTTGTTACATTTATGCAGCAAAACAATGCTTTATTACAATACATGTAGTAAGTGTTGAACATACTTTTCAGGCATTTCACTGGACAAGAACTGTTTGAGGCAATACTCTGTTCAGCAGAAGTTCTAAGGTTTTCAATAAATGTCTGCTATCAGCTCTACGGGGAAACTAGTGATACATCCCTAGTACAAGAATTAACTTTGCCTTTTTCATTAGAATGACTGCATGTATCAGCAAGGTGGTGGTGATTCAAAGCAGAATAGTTGCCTGAGATTGGCTTGGTTTGTTTCCACCTAAGGTTTCAAAGAACTCTGAGGCTATGCAAGACTGTGTTTATAAGCAACTTCCCCTTGCACTGCCTGTCTTATCCCTACTGTGTGAGATAATACATTAGGATTGTGGGAATATGTCCTGTACTTGGTGACAGCTCAGCCATACCGATCTGTTTGTAATAGAATACGGTGAACAAAACATAGAGATGAGGTGGCTGATGGTAGTGGAGGGGCATAGGAGGGAAACAGGAGTAACCCTGTGGAGGTTACTTGCAGTGTCCCAAGTTAGTTTCCCCAAGTTTCAGAACTCACTGCATTGTAAAACATTACAGGCGAGAAAAAGCAAACAAACAAATCCTCTCCCCCCAAAAAATCTTGATTTCTTGCACTCGCTGATGGTGACTAAGGCCAGAGCTTGTGCTCCCAGGGGGTGCAGAATGGATGAAGCCCACAGCATGACCCCCACTGCGGCTGATTCCTGTGGCTCCTTGCTGCCAGTGGAGCCTTCTTGAGGGTCTCTGCAAGGTTCTGCTGCTCTGCCAAAACGAACCATCATATCTGTTTTGTTCCAGCATCTGACTGATTCTTCTGGGCAGCGAGAGGAGTGGCAGCACTGTCACTTCACAATGGCCATGACCTTAGCACTGCAGATGTGCTCTGGGATTTTACAGTCTGAGGTCTGGTTGCCACCTCATCTTTTCATGCTAGCTGCTCTAATAGCCAGGACTATGTCAGGTCCCACAGTCTTACTCTTCTCAGTGCCACGGGGGAAGATGTGCTCTGTGTCTCGAATCGCCCTGCTACATGAAGCAGGCAAGCAAAGATCATTTCAGTCATGAAACGAGCAACAGAGTTGCCCTCAACTTTTCATACTAAAAAATGTCAGTGATTTAAGCTTCAGAAGCAGAGGATGTAAATTGGACATTGTTGCACACAAACCGAACTTATCTTTCGCAGGCTAAACAGCGATTTTTATGGGAAGCCTACTCATACCCACACCGAACACCGCTTATTTTTCGACTGTGGGTCTTTTCTCATTCTTTTTTTTTTTTTTTTTAATGTACTATTTTAAGGTGTACCACAGTCATAACGAGAAACCCCATGCAACTCTGATTTTGACTAATGGAACAATGGACACCCGTGCCGTACCGTGTTGTACCAGGGTAATTAGGGACTGACTGCTAGGGAGCGCGAAAGCACAACCCAGGAATAATCAATGCATCCCCCACAGCGTGTGCTGTAATCCAGCACCTCGCCGCTGAACCGCGTCCCACCAAACCATTCATCCTCACCTCTCCGGCGCTGATAAAGGGACAGCCAGGAGGTGCCCAACCTCAGCACGGCGGACAGCCCCCCCCGAACGGCCCGGCCCGGCCCGGCCCGGCGGGGAGGCGCTG
>JBAFWW010038843.1:0-57347 GCA_036873685.1 Agapornis canus | reverse complement strand
GCGGACTGGCGCCGCGGCTGCCCCATTGGTCACGGGGACCGGAGCCCTTCTCGGGGCCTGGCTGAGGCGCCATGTTGTGACCTGCCCGCCTGCTGGCAGCCCCTCTCTCCGTTAATATCAGTGCTCTGCGTTTTTCCTCCCTCCCTTCCCCTCGCCCCCTTGTTTTTCTGCTGTTTAGTCCACCAAAAGCAGAAATGCCCCAAGTGAGCGGGACTTTCATGTTTTTAAAGGTGGCTGCTGGCTGCCTCACAAGTCCCTAAGCTCTATGCATGAGGGGGCTGTGTCGTGGCAGAGCTCAGGGGATGATGTGCAGTGCTGCCATGAAGCAGTAGGCATAGCTCCTGCACAGGCAAGGCAGGGGCAAAAGCACGTGTCTGGCACAGACCAAAATGAGGGCAGGCGGCCAGCACACCCCAGCGCTGTCACCTGTTTTAGATAGATGTGTTCAAAAGTTAATTCATAAAATTCACCAGTTGGGTGAGCACAGCTGATGTAATGGGGAGGTATCAGGTATAAACCACAACAGTGATGTGTTGTGATCACTGAGTTTCAGGAGCTGGCTGGGCTGTGAGTTTACACAGCTGCTATAAAATATGTCAGGTTGTCCTTGGCTGCTATGGGCTGTCCTGGCAAAGGGGGATGTGTAACCAGGTAGAGATGCTTCTGCCAAGGTGCTGTTGTCACCTGAGAGTTCCCAGCTGGCCAGATCCGTGGCTTTTTGAGCATGTTTTGTGTTGGCTGAGCAGGTGAAGTTCCCATGTTGGCACTGCAAGTTGGATTCAGCATGAGTTCCTTCACTGTGGTTTCTACTTGCTATTGTGCAAGATTTCAGATCATGAGTAGAGAAGCTGCTACGCATAGAGTTTAGCAGTGCTAGCCATGGCCATGAATCAAACCAGGGCATGCAACTTTAGGTTTGATACCCAGGCAGAACATGCTGTCCTCTTGCCTTCCTCTTTAAATGTAAAAAGGGTGGTGTGAGTGGTTTTGTGATTTCACTTAGTTCAGCTTGGTAAGAAAGCCTAAAGAAAACAGTGCATAAGGACTGAATTTTGTTATTCAATATTAACTTGTGCAGTCATTCCTGTGACAATGGCAACAACAAAATCATTGTGTAATTCCATGCCTTTTACCACAGACTTTTAAAAAGTCTAGGCTTGCTCAAATCTGCTTGGATTTTCTTCAACCAGATCTTTGGAGTGAGAAAAAAGCATGACATGTTTTAACCCAAGGCTGTTTTGGGACAGTTGTAACTCACTGAAAACACAGTTTCGCTTCAGTGCTGTGTTACAGCCCAGATTAAACACAGTGCTTCCAGTTATATTGTGGCCTATGTCAGATGAAATATTTAACGAAAGCCAGAAACAGCCATTTCAAAAGTTTTAATTTCTTGGCTATTAGCAATTTGCATAGGATGACAGGGAAAAAAATGATACCTATCATGAAAACAAAACTTAAGTCATCTCCAGAGACTTCGATGCATTTCATGGTTGCAGGTTTCAATTTTTTTCCCCCACCACTTAACATAGGCACATGCAGCCAAACTTCACATTTCTCAACCTTGTGCTCCAGTTGATTGTTGTACCTAGTGCAGTATACGTGTGTAAATGTTTTTAGAGCTTTAGTAATTTCTGTAGCTTCTTCAGGCCCTTATTGTTTCAGGAGCAACATTTTAGCCCGAGCCTTTCCTTAAGTGACATTGATGCTCCTATTTGTCATTGTTCGATAATATTGGGCATTATTAGACCTCATGTGTACTACAGAACACAAGAGGTGTAGAAAGTCAAACTGTGGGCTATGTATAAGTTTCCGTAATACACTGAAGAGACGATCCATTTTCTGTAAAAGTGGTTTGAAGTATTTTTTTTTGACAGAGAACTGGATGAAAACTTGGTTTTTGGGGGAATTCCAGCAAAGAGTTGAGTGTGACCTCTGATGCTCTGTAGTGTCAAGGACAGATGGGAAGATGGTATGAATCAATATATGTCAACCGCACAGATGGTACAGTCATGCCGTGTCCATATCCGGATCTCCTATCCCTTTGAAACAGGAATTAATAATCCCTTCATTATAGGCAATAGCTGCCAACCAGCTGAAAGATCAGACTGTGACTTAGGGTGAAATGCTATGCAAGATTTCTTTGCAACAAGGAAGCTTGACTAAATGTTGATTTTAAAAAGTAGGCTTGGGATTGGTATTGACCTCTGGGCTCAGTGTTGACCTTGGGGTCAGAAGGACCCTAAATGTAGAACGGCTACAAGGCAGGCTGCTGCAAGGAATGTAGGAAACACAGCACCAGCCACAGAGCATCAGTGCAGGGAGAGATTTAGGGCATGGAGGCCTGTGGAATGACAGAGTGGCCCCACTGTTGCCTCTGGAGAGATCTTTGGGGCTTGAGAAGAGTGTCTCTGCCCTGTGCCAACCTGCTGGAGACATAAGGTCATTTTCAGTGCCCTGTACAAGATGATAGCAATACATCTTTTGTATTTTGGAAATAAAATCTGGCAAACTCGGGGTATTTGACCGATAACGAGATCCTCACTTGAAGATGCTAGTGCTGCTCTTGCAATTTTATCATGCTTTTCCAAAGGGCCCTGCTTTTGTAGACATGCTGTCACTTGAGAATTGCAGTTAATTACTGTTTATGCTTGTCTGTTTTTAAAGCTTGTAATCCCCACAGCTATGGAGAAAGCCAACCAGCCAAACTCAAAAAAAATGAAGAAAAAAAAATCAAAGCTACTCTTTACTCTCAGAAGAGCAGAGAGAACAACCGAGCCCAGTTCCTAAAGTTTCAGCTAGTCTTCTGACTTGAGTACAGTCCAGCAGTGGTGTCAGCTGGTGTACAGGATGACAGTATCTATGAAATAGAAACTGCATGAATGGGCTGAGGTGGCTTCTTGCACACTCAAGGAACTCTTGACAGATACGTTTTGTTGGTTGCACTGTTCAGTGGGAGATACCAGTTAGTCCTTTGCTTGTAGCAGCAAACAAGTTCTTATATTAAATGCCACAGTTTGAAGGAGAATATATAATATAATCAGCTACTGCAGCCCACCAAAACGAGTATTGGCACGCCTGCACAGGCTTCACTGGTAATGATGAATTCAGTATTCACCACATGGACTAATTAATGCACTATAACATCTCCCAGTGCAATTTGCAAGTCACAGATTGCATTAGGTGATACAAATGACTCATTTGTGAACCTGAAGGATGACCTTTGGCAGGACTAACTTCTGACCTCAGAAATATTAAAGAAAGGTTATTTCACCTTGCCATTGTCTCCAAATGCCAAAATAGCCCAATTAAAAACCTTGACATGGAACCATAGGAGCAGATGCGAGTCCTAAAGGGCATTAATTATTTTCAGTGTCAGCTGGTTGTATAACTGAGGCCAAATGAGAGTTTGGAAAGCTATTAAGCCCCTGTCTTACATGGATTTGGTCTAAGGTTTGAATTGACAATAGTGTGTGGTTTTCATATGGATAAGAAACACTGCATATAAGGACAGGCTGTCCCAGTAAGAGATGTGAGCTCACTTTCTATACAATAACTGTTAGGTGATCTTTAAAAATGCACCCTTTCAGTAATAATAATCCATCACAGCTTCAGTATTTATGAAATAATCATTAGTCACCATGCTGCGAGGTCGAAATCCTGTGCATATGTTCAGCATTGTTTCCTTGTGTGCTGTTCTCGTCCTCCCTCCCTGGCCACTGATCTTGTTGTGTGTGTGCTTTTTTCCAAATGCGGTGACAGATGAAGATATTGCACCAAAACTAAGTTTCCATATGGCTAATTTCTACATTTGTTTTAGCAACATGCAGATTTAAAACAAATGAAAACACAAAGACTTGAGTAATCTTGGCGTTCTTTCCAGTGCTCTGTAATTTCTTCCTCCAGGTGGGCTTTTATTGACACATACTAAAATGCCTTGATGTGTCTTAAAAAAGAAACTAGTCAGACTGTAATTCACTCAAAGACTTTCATTTGTTTGGGACAAAACTTTGTATAACATTTGCCCTATTTCAACCTTCCCTTCCCAACCTCAGCAGGTTAGAAATTATTAATTTTCTTTGCTCAGCAAATAATGAAGAAAAAAAAATATTTAAAGATCATGAATAAATAAATTTGTTATTTACATCCATATCTAGAATGGTTTATGTCACTAAAATCTGCATTGGAGATGTCAATTTTTTTTTAGTGTTAGTTGCTAAGGAGAGAAAATGATGGTGGTTCTTGGATGCCATGATAATAGGCATAAAATAATAGATAGGTCCTCTTTGGTAGAATGGTTACTGATATCACTCAAGGGAAAAACTTCCAAACTTCAGTTATTTTCCCTATGTACTATTGGGTATTTTTTCTCACCTGCTGGGAATTGCTCTTTGCCATCATAATTCTGAAGCTCTGTCAGGAGATTATAATATTTATGCTTCCCATTCAAGTGATGGAGAATTAAATAGAGGCATTTTCATGTCCAACATGTGGGTATGCCCTTCAGTAAGGTCCTGATATTGTTTGTAATTGTTTAGTGGATGGTTCAGTCTTGCCCCACTACAGAACGTAGAACTGTATTAAATGAAACTCTTCTATGTTGTGTGAATGAACAAAATGAGAGATTGCACTAGGAACTTTTAGCTGTGGTTTAGCTAAAGTGTTTCGTCATTAAGACGGGTCTTTTTTGCTCATATGAAATAATAACTAACTTGCCTTCATTATATTATGTAGCAAAAGATACCAAAACCTCAGAATGGAAGATTTGTGTGGTTTTGTTTAGGCTAGCATTTACTTATCCAGATTATTCTTGTTCAACCTTCACGTATTCAGATGGGTAATGCTAGTTTATCTGCTTTTGGAATAGTAGATCTCCAGGGGAAGTATGATCTTGTGGTCTAGTCACAGGACTTCTTAACTTCACTGTTTGCATTGTATGATTAATCTTGCTGTAGTCACATGGTTAGAGGCATTTTACTGCCTTGTTTATCCTGTTCCTAAATTGGTGTAATAACCCTTAGAATTCCTAAAGTGGTTGCTGGATTCTCAAAGGACATCTCTTCTGAAGAAGATTGGGGCAAATGTCTATGAAAGTTGGAAGATAGTAAAAAGGGACATGATGAAGTTGCACATAATTTCCACGTCCTATTAGCGAGTGAAGTCAGTGACATAAATGTAACCTTTCTTATGTTTATATGCATGACTGATAATTTAGCTTTTTCTTACACAAGGCTTCTGGTGTCTTACTGCTTGCAAAGGATGCTCTTTCATAGCAGACCAGCAAGGAAAAAAAACAACCCAGACTTTAGAAGGGTGGTGAAGGGAAGGTAGAAACAGAGATACAAAAAATAAACCAACCCAAAAACCCCAAACAAAAGTATAGCTTTGTTGAAATAATTTTGTTCCATGAACAGTGAAACTAATGAAACTAAATCCTGTTTTTCTGCAAATTTGTATTGTTTCCTGTGCTCCTTTGTCACAATAACTCCATTCATCATGTCTGCTTGTCACCGTAATGCTCTTTGATCACTGACATAACCTTTATAGCCCTTACTCCAATATTCTCACTATTTTCCTATGAACCTATGTTCTGCTGCAAACATCCAGTCCTCTCCTGCCTTCCTTTATAACTATCCCTTAACTTTGCTCCTCATATCCTGTGCAAGGATGCACTTGCTGCTTGTCTGATTTAGTTGTACCTGTCTTTACTTCCACAGACTTGCTTCTTTTTCAACTGAGACATGTATTTTCATGAAGCTATCAAAACTTTATTTTTTTGAGACTTATATGGAGAATGGATAAGGGGTTAAAACCACTGGGGAGGGACTCATGAACAGACAATGTGATCTCACAGATCCTTGTTTCCTTAGGAAATGAGTCTAAAAAAAAAAGGCCTGATTGCCTCAGGGGAAGAAGACAGGAAACTGGACCACTGGCCAATTATGGCATTGTTTTCTTTGTGATGTGGTTTATTTGCCATACTGATGAGCACTGTACCAAGAGCTGAGCACTAAAATGTTTGGGTATATCTGATTGTGCTCAATGCTGTGGTAACTGTCTTTTCTTGTTGAAACAGGCTAAAATAGCTACATAGGAATAGACGTCAGGTTTAGTAAAGTGAACTCATTTCTGGCTTTGCCAATTCTAATAATTTCTACCTATAACAACACCTGTGGTTTGGAGCATTTTGGTTTCAGAAAGCCTTTTTCCAGATGCTTGTACTTTTGACAAATATTACCTCCTGTGTTGAAATGTTCTGCGTTAGGCAAGAGCTGAATGTTATCAGAAAATTTGATTAAAAAATGAGGTATTGTTCTTGAGTATGTGAATGTGTACATTTTACTCAAAATTGTGGCCTTCCTGTAGGTAGTGCTGAAGGCTTGGCGATTAGAGTGCATGGATCTGAAATTTAGCAGAGATTTAGTCCCTAGGTCACAGAAGTGTCTTACAGTGTTTTGTTGAAAGTCTGGTTTGAGTTCTCAGTGCTGTAGCGATTTAAAAACATACCTTGCTCATGCACACTGGTTTTTGTTATACAATAGCAGGCATTTGCAAACTGTCTTCCAGCATCCACTGGCACTGTGCGTGTGCTCAGGTGAAGGGTAGTCTCATTCAGCATGTGATTTCACCATTTTCAACTTGTGTTGTTTGCAGAATATAAAAGGCTGGGTTGCATTAGATTCCATTTACACTGTGTGGGTGTATCCAGGATGTGCTCTATCAGGATGTTTGGAAAGAGATCTCACTGTGAAGTTGCATTCAGATATGTTTGATTGGCTGCGTGAGGGTGATATGGAATAATTGGAAACAATAAATGCTGTGTGCAATGTATAAAATATGACATAGCTCCGTAAGAGAGGTGAATGCTGTCTGTGCATCAAGCATATAGAAGGATGTCTTTGTGAGAACAGACTGAGAGCAAAAGAAAAGAAGTATCCTTGTGATTTTACTATATCCATTTTGTGGCAGGGTAACATATCCAGCTAAACTTTTCATTCACAAACTAAACAGATTTGGGAAACGTAATATCCTCAGACATCACCACAAATTTGATATTTTTTACTAAGATTCACCTATATTAGTCACATTTGGACTCATTAGGTGGATTATCAGAATTGCAGCCTGTGTGTGCTGATGGGTGTACTGATTTAAAATGCCATTATGGGCAACTTGTGCATTGGATTACATCCTCCCTGACCCCCGAAGTTAATGGAATTACAGAGGGAGTGGTGTATCAGCCTGGTGCTTTGGCCTACAGTCATCTTTCCCATTTGTGGCAGAATGGCAGTAATATCAGTGAACACGTGGGTTGAGGGAAATGATGGCCTCAGAGTTGGGGTTTTTCTCGGGTGTGTAGTGGCTGGTTTATTTAAATTGCTTATAAATCTGAAACTGATACATTGCCATTCTCCTGCTTTCAATTAGCAAAAGCACATTAAGAAAAAATTACTGGCCAATAGCATGGTAGATGATAGGAAGAAAAAAGATGGAAAACCATGTGTAGTGAGTTCCATGTTTTAACCAATGGAAATACAACATAAAATAGTGTCTGTGGTACATTATATAAACTGTGTTCCACCTGGCTTGCATTGTCCCTTTCTTACATTTATGGTGTGAACATTTTTTCCCTCTCTGGAAGCAGCTGGAAAGTGTAAATTTCAGGTTTAAGTAGGTGTGTGTTGTTGCCTGTGGATTGTTTTTAGTTCTGAGAGTGGGTAATGGCATGACTGTATTTTGGACAAGGCTATCACGACCAAACTAGTACTTTTCACCCCACTGCACTATCCCTTTAAATCAAGCATACAGAGTTCACTTTCTGAAGTTCATTAGCTTGTGTTATCAATAATTTAGGATAATATTCCAGTGGTGCCTAAGTGCCTGGACCACCTTATTTTCCCTGTCAGCTTTCTCATACCCTAGCAGACCAGTGAACTTGATAAGTGTCCCATCATCCTGTTAATCAAATTACTTATGAACCAAAATTGACAGTTTTCATTAATTATAAAGGATTATTCTAATTGCAATTCAAATTTATTCATTTAGAACAGACGGCATTCAGTAATATTTCAGGAAATTTGCATATTAAATGGAGAGGGTCGTCCATTAAGTATGGTAATGTATGCATATTTCCTTATTTTTAACTTCTGGGCCATATGCACTGCTGCTACTTCGGCAGGTGAAAAACCAGAACGTGCTTAATTTGTTCAACAAACACAGGGGCCATCGCACATCTTTTGGCACTAACCGCCATTGTCCTCCTTCCCTTTTATTCCTCCCTCTCCCACTTCCAAAATAACTTGTATCCTTCGAAGAAACTTTTGATAAGCCTGTTTTTAAATAAATAGATGAAGTATAGTAGTTTTTTATTTATTTTAAATGGTAGGCACAGCTGGTTGGGGTTGATTGAAATGTTTTGCCATCGAAGCTGTGTTCATTAATTTCTTCAAGATGCTGAAGCAGGCATTAAGGATGCCTGCTGGAGTCCTTCCCAGTGTCATGTGGAACAGCGAGGGGGCTAATCGTCAGCCTTGTAACATCAACTGGTTACCCCCCTCGTGCGATATGAACCTTTCCCCTCCAGTGAAAAATGAACCTGTCTGAGACAAAAGCACAAACTATGCATGCAATGAGACAATGTCATTATTCAAACCTTATATAAGGCTGTGCTCCCAGATCATTAAGAGTCATATCGTCATGATATTAATAAGCACCTACCTTAAATCTATTGCTAAAGTTACATGCAGGTATATTTATATCTGTCCCTTTGTTGATAGTATTCTAGATTAAGAGTATGAAAGCTGCTGCCTAGGGTGCTCACATGAGTGACTTTCAAACTGCTTCTGCACCTAATGTGAAAACTGTGTTGTCATGCATCACATGATCCAGATAGCAATAGTTTAGTTAACATACCCAGAAATTATTGCCATCTTGTCTTAATGATTTTAGTGAAACATCTGTCAACTCATTTATCTTTAAAAATGAAAAACAAAATAAAAAACTTTTCTTGGGAAAAGACATTACTCATTGAACTTGTTTTGAAACAGGTTTCTTTCATTTGTGAGAGTTAAATGAAAGTCTTTGGTGCTTCTATTTGCAAATAGTTTGGTTTTGTTAGATGCATTTGCTGCAGGCTGTTTACATGTGTTAAATCATTTTTTTAACTGTCATATTGATGGAGAGTTCCTCTAAATGGCAGTGTGGAGATTACAAGTGTGTTTTTTGAGCAGAAAGTAAAATTCAAGTGAATGAAATGTGTACTGCAGATGTTAATTACCCCATGTAATCCTTCACTTCTTTTTTGGAGTTGGAGAAAAGTGCTGGCTAGGAATGCATCTTGAGCATGAGCATAAATGGATTTCTAGGACACAACTTAAAGCAACTGCTTAAATAGGTTTCTGCAGTGGGATGGTGGGCAGAAAATGGAAATAGTATCGCAATACTATTAACTTCGATTTTCTACATGAACTCTGAAACTCACAAGGGGTTATACTGTCTTTGTACGAAGTCTTTAGTATTGGTAAGGTATTTGCCAGAGGTGTTTCCAGGGATAAGGGGGGGTTGCTAGATGGAGACATGATAAAAATACTGTAACCCATTTGAGAGACAGCTTTTATGTTACCAGTACATTGTATGGACTCAACACCTTTGGTTTGGAGGATTTTAGCCATCCTGTAAACGCTTCTTTAGTGCTTTCCAGCTGTTGTGTGGCAGACCTGGGGCTCTTTAAATAAATCTCAGATTTTGTTGACACTTCTGCAGTGCCCTGGACCTCCTATCTACAGGGGAGGAGGCATCTTCAGCTTTGGGATGAGCGTTCTCTCTTGCTGGGAGAGGGAGTGCTGTGAAACAAGGGGTCGAACAAAGCGGCAGGGGTTATTCCTCATACTGTGTCTATGGGCAAGGACTTCACCATATGCAAAATCCTTATGTCCTTTTCCTGATATTTTGTTTTGTGGCTATTGTGTACTCCTTAGCAGAGGACACTTGTTCCTTGTGTTCAGTCCACCTGTGTGTGGCAAGTTAAACACGGTGTGCTTACAGCATGCATGCAGAGCAACTTCACACTGCAAGATGAGCAATTTCAGCATGTTGGTCCTTGTGAACTTAAACCTGTGCATGCACTGTTTATCTGTCCCAGACTGTCCAATTGCAGCATTTACAGTCTTGGCCTTATCCACAGTTCCCTAGGCCAGATGCTCTTTCTGATCAGTTTTGTCAGGCCTTATTTGCCTTTTCTAAATGCACAAGGGGGATGGCATCAGCATTGTGCAACTCTCATCTTTGCTCAAGTTTTGTGCTTGCTGTGTCCTTCTTGGGTGGTAAGTCAGATTTTCTGATTGTGCATGTGTGGAAATACACAGACCGAAAAAATAAAATAAAATAATCCTGAGACTGGTATGACACATGCTATTCAGCCAAAAAACCTCAAAAATGTAACAGATTCCTCCAAGGTTCTCAGTTTGATCTGAAAAGAATTGAAAAACCCTAGCCCTTATTAGCATTTGTGAATCTTCAACTGAATAGTCATGGTTGCTGTATAGACAGTTGACTGAGCTTTGAAAATATGCCCCTCCTTTCTGTTTGTGTTCTGATTTCACTCTTTGATATTTGATAATGTATTCAGAACTATTAGAACTTGGTTTAATTGAAAGTCTGTAGGCTTGGGAAGCACATGATCTTAGCATTTGTCTTCTGGCTGCCAGTTTTTCTCTGTACTTAAGAGGTGTTTGTAACTTGCCCCTCATCTTAGCTTTCAAGCCCAGAGGTGGATTTCCATATTCACCCAGGAACAGTAATATAATAATACTACTACTACCCCAACCTAAATGTGCAGTTACAACAAGGCAATATGGACTCGTTAGCTACATGCATTTTTCTTTTCATCCCCTGCTTCTCTACATGTAGTACTTTTTTCTTTTTCATTTGCAAGGCATGTAAATAAAACTAAATACAAAGTAGCAGAAGGCTGATGTCCTGGTACAGGTGGAACAGGGCAAATGGAATGAGCCAGGAAACTTGGTGTTTGTGTTATTTCCTCAGAAAGTGACAATCTTGTCCCCACACCTCTGCGTTTGTGGGTGTGCCATAGCCAAACTTCCCCAAAGTTTCTTTAGGTTGTGTAAGGTTTTGAAAAGTCAGGATTTCTGTAAAAAGAGATTATAATTAAAAGGGCTTTTTCAATTAGCTGTATTTAGGCAAGCAGAATCTGCACCTCAGAACTTCCAGGATTTACATGCAATGCCACAAGCTGGCTGGGAGTTCTAATTAAAAGAGCAGATGTTTATTTTGAAAGAAATATGTAAGCTGTTGCTGATATATACCTTTTACAGAAGTCAGGTTTTTGGCCTTACAACCAAGATGATATTTTATTCTGTACACCCTGTAAAGCCCAGAAATACTCTTGATACTCCACTTTTGATGTAGTAGACTTCTGCATTATGCATGTCCCTGTGTGCATCTAGTGAGCAGAGCATTCAGAGGAAGAGGGGCTGTGTCCGTGCTTAGTGGTGCGTATAAGTTTTGGTACTAGCAGTGTGTCAGGAGAGGTACAAATTATGATGGGGCTCCACAACGGTTCTGGCATGCCAGAATTTTAGGAGAGCCCAATAAGGTACAAAGCCAGTATGTGAAGCTGGTGAAAATGTCTGCTTGTGCCTCATTTTGCCTTAAGAGTGTCTCTGATTAATGCCTGAAGAAAACTCTTGCCTCTTCAGCTTTTGGTTTTCTGTATGTTATAAAGAGGGACATAAAATGAACAGGCCCTGAGAAAGCAAATTTGGATTTTCAAATGAGAAACAGGACCTTCTTCACACATATACATGCACGCGCGTTATATGCTAAGACCCAAGACCATTTGTTCTAAGAAATATTTAAAGATATGGGAAAATTACCAGGTATTGCTGAGATTAGTCAGAAAGTATATATTAATACATTTTTTATTATGAAAAGGAAATCACATTTAAATAAAATATATGGTTTTATAAAAGTCATATCTGCCTCAGTGATTAAACATATATGTCTTTACTCCTCTAATTCATGAAGGTAGCTCAAGCTCACAGGACTTTGAGACTGGTGCTAAGAAGCAGAGACAGCAAGTTTCTCTTCTTCCTTTTGCCTTTCTTTTTCTTCACATTCTTATCCTGCCCTTTCCTCTTCCCTTCGTTTTCTCTTTTCGTTTCTTATTTATTTAAAATTATTTTTTTCTGTTAATTAATGACAGATGCATGCAAAACACTGACCTGAGCAAAACGGATGTGGATAATACTTTGAATCTTTAGTTACTACATTAATGGTATAACAAATTCTGTATTCCCAGTTCAGACCTTGACTCTATATAGTTTTATGTATTACTGACATCAAGTGTGTATGAAAGGGGAGAAAAGATAATAGATACTCACGTGTGTGTGTGTATGCTTACTTTAAATATTCTGCCAAACCACAGCTCTGTCCACAGGATTTGGGTAGGAAAATCCCTGCTTACCTGTGTGTCAATCTGATTATTCCCTGAAGCTTAGGTTGTTTGGGCCTATTTTTAGCATGAAGCATCACCACTGATTTTACAAGTCATTAACATTAGCCAGGCCATTATAAAATCTTCGTTTAGGTTTTTGTGCTGTTCTGTGGGCAGTGCACTATCTTGAAACACAGATGTTTGTTGATGAAATGATTTTGCTGTCTATGTGAGCACTGTAGAGAATTTCAGTGAAGAGGGTCATGTGCTGTAAGGTTACTAGATGTGGTCTCAGGAGAGTCCCTTGTTCTGGCATAGATTTCTAACGCTTTTTTTGGAGAAGCCATTTCATGTCTCTGAGTTCCGACTCCTAATGCCGTGCTTGCAGGTTATATATCCCTCTGTCCTCCACCCTAACTATCTAGATGTTCTTTTTGACAAGAACTATCTGTATTTGTGTTTCTGCACAACACAGATTTGACTGCTGTTTGCAGTGACTGTGGGTTCTTCTGTATCACCATTAGCGGTAGCAAACCCAGCTGAGACACAACAACTGAGATTTGGACCACAGATTGTTGCACTGGTGCAACATTGCTGGTGACACATTAGGGGGCACAACTTTTTGGGTACATTTAAGTGTTAGTGTCATGTATGACAAGAAGCATCATGTTTCACTTTGTCATTTGGTTTGCTGCTACTGATGAGTTTTCTTTCCTAATGTGGCATAATATTAATGTTTCTGCCTGACAACTTCTAAGCCTGGGGGTCAGAGCTCATGTTTCACCACACGAGACACCCAGCTATAAATCTTTTTAAATAATACAGGAGGCAAGATGAGGTCACTGCAGAAAAAGCCAGCCAGTCTGAACGAAGTGGCAGTGATGCATGGAAGAAAGTGTGTAGATTTGGTTGGCATTGGATAGGCACCGTTCTGAAGTCCTTCTTATGGAAGGATTATATTGCCATTTTTTTCTGCTGAAGGATTCCAAGTCTTAATTCCAGTCTGTTACAAAGTTTAATAAGTTTATTAAATTAGCTTGACTGTGCCCCTTTATTATTATTTTTAGTGCTCAGAATAACATGAGCATGGTACAGGATATTCATACACATAGAATGGCCACAGTGTGTAATTGCTATGAGCTGGTTACAAGCACTTGATTACTGACAGCTGAAATAAATGTATGAAATAGCTGCATGTTATTATTTTTTTTCCAATAGAAAAATCCAAAGGGAAAATCTGTATCCACTGCATATTAAATATGGTAGAAGCTGATCCCATATGATGTCTGTAGATGCAAAACTGTCGTAGATTGGATCTTCTGTTTGTGGAGCTGTTTCAAGATTTGAAGCACAGATTGATAATAGGTCTGTATTTTCTCATGTCCCATACGTGTATTTGTACTGCTTCTTATCTTTACAAGATGGATGTAATATGTACTCGACCTTAATATCATCTGAGCAGTACATGACACGTTTTGCTACATTAGATGTTTGCTTACAGGTTCTACGCAAGACCATGGGGACCAAGCAAGGCATAAAACCATCAGTGCAGTTTTAAATTTACTTGGGTTTTTTTTTTCAGACTATGGCTTTATGATTGTATATTCTTCTAGTTAAAAGGAAGTTTTTGGTTCCTCTTGTAGTTATAATAATAGTAATAATAACAACCATCTTTTCACAGCATTATTATTTCATTGCCATCATTTCATGGCATGTTCCATATGTTTGGAACAGAATGATGAAAAACCAGAACCACGTTCTTTAGTAGGAGCTTCCGTATTTGATGCTGAGGATGTAATGGGTTACTATCTGGCTATCTGGCTTTTGTCCTCCTCTGTTAAAGCAAGCTGTAGTACTTAGAACTAATGGCTGAGTTATGTGGGTTTTATAGAGAAATGGCAATTAAAAACAAAACTGTCCCTTTTTTTCTTTTTCTCCTATATTCATTTTACTGCCACTTCTTTATGTGTGCTTTTGTCCTCTGTAGTTTTCGGCAAGTGACTGGGTGCATGACTAAATCTTTCAGGCTCTCCCCAGCAGTACCCCCTGTTCTCAGACAATACCCCAGGGAAAACACCCTGCAGTATCTATCAGTTGTCTTCGTTGCTTAGATGACCGTCATCCAGCCTGTGCCTTTTCCTGCTGGGTGCAACAATCCCAGGTAGCTAGCACCTGTAAAAAAATCTTTGTTGAAGCAAAAGAGAAATTTCATTGACAGGAGGCAGCATAGGAAGCTTATGGGGCAGCAGCATGGTAAGAACTTGGTAGTTTGAAGGACAGTGCTTGTTTTATGGAAGGAAAATGGGGAAATAGGGTAAAGCACAAAGATGAGAAAAATAGCCTGATAGCTAACAGCTTTAGTTAATTGTTACTGTAATGTGTTTTGGCTTACGGGTAAGGAGAGGAGCTATTCTATCATCTTCAAGTGTGGCTAAGGAAAGTGTGACATCCTAATTTTGGAGCAAACTAAGCAAGAATCAAAAAAAGGGCTGTCAAGCTAAAGCCCAGGAAGGGAGATAGGTAGACAGCACTCAGTAATGCTTGTGTGTTTGCTTTGCTGGCCTGGGACCTGAAAGCGATATCATTCAGGCAGCTACACAAAGTAGGTGCTATGGATAAAATAGAATCAAAACATGTTCTAAAATTCTAAAGCACTTAGTTTTATTTTAATGTCTGTCCTCCCATCATTTCTTACCTCTTCTCTTTCTTTTTAATGAGAGGTGACTGCCTCATCAGGAGCAGGCCCTGAGCTAAGTTGTTGGTAGTCTGGGTCTTGACCCTGTAATCTTCTCCTGTGTGGAATGCCGTATGCCCCAACAGCATTTCAGAACAAAACCAGATGGTGAGTCCTAAGCTGCTACATGACAGTGTATTGGACACAGTTTGGGTAATGAGGGGTTGCAGAGCCCTTGCCTTCATTTGGGGTTTTCAGACTCTTTCTGGTTATCTCTTACTTAGAATATCACTTATAATAGTTCCACATTTAAAGTGAGAATTTGCATAATCTTGTTCATGGAAAACAACACTTAAACCGTAGGTATTTATTATTATGATCAGCTTTTGGTCTAACATATTTCTGAAGATTAAATGAGAAATTTTTATGAAAGCAGTTCCTTTTCCCTGTTACCCCATTTCTCAGATTAATTAACATTATGACAACACCGTTTTCTGAGTACACACTTACTAACCTCTGGAGAATAGATTAGTCTAATATTATTTACTTGCAAAGATCAGTTTTGATAGGATTTTACGTGCAAACACTCTTTCTTGTAATCAACAATTCCAGCTACTCCGAATTTTTGCATCTTCAACTAAAACATCTATTACAGAGACCACCTGTGGTGATAAGTGAATCTTGTCTGTGAGATTATTTTAAACAATCTCAATTCACTAAAAAAGTGTATTTATTCTCTGCATTTGTAAGCTGCACACATCATTCCTCCCTCCCCCATTCTTGGTTGCTCTTTAATATCAAATTACCCCTAAACCATTTGTGTATAAAATGTCTGCTTTAGAAAAAGAGGTACATAACTGGAGGTTGCCTTTTTGTGTTTCCTTTTCTCCATCTTGGTTTTCTTTTCCTGCTCCTTTCCAGCAGTTTATGTGTTTTGGAGTGCAGGGGGCAATAAACACCAGGCAGGTGTAGAGCTCCTAGGATGTATGTTGTAGGTGGGGTAGTGAAGATCTCACTTTGGACTTGGTCTGAAATGAAGCATGAAAGAACTCTCAACAGGTGGAACTGGTCATTAAAGGTGTGACTACTCAAAAGTAAAACACCAGAGTCTGCAGTGATAAGGGGAAATATGGATTCCAAGGGTGTGTTGCAACAGCAGAAATGCAGAGTATTAAGTGAAAATGTTTTGCCAGAAGATGCAGCCAGTTTTGGTTTTCTTTATTTTCTGTGTTGATGCTCTGGGAGTATGTGATATGGCTCTACTTGCTCTTCTTCCCAAATCATCTCGCTGAAATGAGCAGGCTCTGTGCTCACCTTGTGTCCTAACCTTCTGGAGCCGTATCTTGTTAGCTGAGCTGACAAGATTCATCTTATTTTGATCATTTAGATCCCCTTGCAGCAAGAGCTGTTGTCTGAGCTGAGAATTTTGGGTGGGAAAAAGCGATTGTTGTGAGAATAAAGTAAAAAGGTTAGCAAAGAGTTTCTCTTTGCTTTGTCACCGGGAACTTGCTGCACTGTTACCCCCAGCTGCTGAAAGTGCTTGATCTGTACATCCCTTCTGGTTGTGCAGTGAAACTATGTTCAAGCTGATGTTGGTGGGTGCCTGCTGAAAGATGACAATTCCTGTGTGCAGGCAGCTCTCCAGAAGGCGTGTGTGTGTGTGGCAGTGGCCTACCCTGTTTCAGTACCAAGTAAAAAAAGTGGTTTTATAGTTGTTTAATAAAGCAGGAGACAAATGTTGGCCCTGTGCAAAGAGCTGAATTACGTACTTCATGAACGAAATTAGTATCACAATGCTTTGCTTTGTTCAAGAGGTGATACGCATTTATGGCCCCATTTTTCAGCAAGATAAATAAGACATACGCCAAGACTTCCCTGAAGTAAATAGTGTAAATAATAAAAGACTCTGCCAAGGAAAGCTGAGAAATGGCTTAATCCTCACCCATTTATACTGTAATGCCAAAATGCCACTGACCAAATTGTAGAACAAACTGCCTATTTAATCAGCTCTCCCTGATGTTACAGAATACATTGTCGTAATTTCTAATGATATTCAGTATTCTTTCATTTAGGTAGTGAGCCTTTGACTTTAAACTTGTATCCAGACCGGACTATTTGATACTGTTGAAGAACTGCTTTGTCTGTAGATGGTTTTTAAGTACTAGGTTTTTTGGGGGGGTTAAAATGTGAATTATTTTACCTTTTAAAAGCAAAAGCCACCTATTAAATGAGTTGTTGTACCTTAGATTTTTTTTTCCCCATATTTTTTTTCTGCTTTGTTAAATCCTTTTCTCTTTTCTCTGGCACCCTTGGCCTGCCAGCCTGGACAGAAATGATTAAAAGACTGTGTAAACATGTAGGATGGGATTTTCAAAAGTGTTCAATATTGGCCTAACTGGGGAGCATTGCCATTGAACAGTTATGTGAATGCTGAGTGCTTTTGAAAATCCCACTCTTAAAGTATCAGTGTTTTAACAGAGAACCGCCTTTGACATGGTTGCTCATCACAGGGCACACTCTGCATGTGTGACATCTTTAGTTACTGACAGTCAAGCCTGTAACAATGAGACGTGGTCTTTGTTGGAACCCCACTGTGGTTTGCTTTTAAAATAGTCTAATAAGGGGATTGGAAAGCTGAATGTGGGGAACTTTAGATGGCAATTTGGGATTTAATCGGGAGAAGGGTGATTGCCTTTGGTTTCCAGCTACTAACTTTTGTGGCTTGAGTTAAGCCTTCAGAGGTTTGGGGAAAGACAGCCAACAGAAGGCAGTCAGCTCCTTTTAGGATTGGAATATGATCTCTGACCAGAATAGGAATAATTTGCTTCCCAGGAAGAGTTGTAATTTAAACTATGTCCAGAAAATGAGAAATGCCTCAGAAAACTGTTTGCTTACATGCAGTGAAAATATTCTTACTGGCAAAGAGTTGACCTGATCAGAGAGCTGGAGACCTGAACTTACAATCCTATCCAGTGTTAATATAACCTATATTTTTCAACTAATCAATTCTTTTCTCAGTGACATGAAATCATCTCTTCATGCACTTACACAGCTCTGGAGAGGCCCAGTGCCAGCTGACAAAGAGGGCTCAGTTCATGAAGGGTGATTTAGTCATAATATAATGGCTCTCAATCTGTGTGTATGCCAGTCAGGACCACACACATGAGCAAAAAAAAGAGATGTGTTTGCTCCTATTGTCTTCTTGTGTAAATGAGCAGAAGTGGTATGAAGGTCAGAGATGCTATGATGGTATAAATTCTGTTATAAGTACAGAAATGGGTTTAGACATGTATCACAGATCAACAAAAGATATTCAGATCCTCATTACCCATAACTAAAAAGTGTAACTGAATTTGGGGATGGTTTATCTTAAATGGGTTCTACTCCTGGCTTGGAAAGGAAGGAAGGGCCCTTCACAATACCAGCATGTGCTGGACTGAGGGCACAATGCTGCTGTGAGGCAAATGGTGTATCCCATCCCAGCTTGGCATCTGATTTCTGAGATCCTCTTTGGTGAAGAGTGATTTATTTTATTTTTTAAACTGATTCCCCCCCCTCCCCCCCGAGATTAAGTAAATGAAAATAAGAATTTACCGTACAAACAGAACAAGCAGTCTTAATAGGTGCTTATGGTATAGAAATTTCCCTCTGAATCCTCTTATCTTCTGTTTGTAAACAGGGCTGAACACAGTTCTGTGCAAAGGTTTCACAGTAGGTGCTCTCTGACAACTTAGCAATTTTCCTAACCTAATGAATAAATGACTGTTCCACCTGGTATAATTCAAGGATGTAAGTTTTATTTGTGATTGTAGATAACAGGCTTGTGCTGGAGAAGATATCATTAAACGAAATACTTTTCCAGGAAAACTTAGCTCCCTGTTCCTACACTGGGTTCTTTACACTGGTGCTGAAGACTTCCAATTTAAATCTTACTACCAGATCAGGGCCCAGGACCTGCATGGCAAAGCTGGGTGGAGGACCCAGTGAAAAGAAGAGGATTCTGTTATCCCCTCAACTTTGTTTTTCTTATCTCTCCATAGAAACTTGGTTTGGAGTCTGGAGAAGGTGTTCTAGGAAAAGCAAAGCAATGCAGTATTTCCTCTTTTCCACTTCAGAAGCCATGTTTTGTGTCACAATAGTATGGATGGGGGATGCTCCATGCAGTAACATTTCTGAAAAAAGGGCAAACTACATGTGGTTGAATTTGTACCTTCAGCATTATGTATAACAACATCATGTCAATCAGTGCTGTAGCTGCAATTGGATTTTCTTCATTCATGACATATCTGTAGTGCTAAGGATGGTAGGTTCTGTTCTAGTTCTGGATTGATAAGTAGGAGAAACTCAGTAATGCTACACAGATGCAGATGCTCTTATCTGCAGGGCAGAGATTAGAACTTCACAGTAAAATATAAAATTCCAGTGAATTTTGTATTGGTAGTATTTGCACAAGTGACCTGCTAAATACTTGTAGGATGTGGAGTATTTGTGTTTAAAATACTTCTCTGATGCAGAATATCTGCTTGTGTCACTGGAAACAAACTCTATTCAGTGCATTGTGTTTTGAGGCCAGTATCTTGGGCTGGACAACAAAATCTGTAGGCTTTGGTTCTTGTTGGTTCCAAATGCATCAGTTACATGAGCTGATTACTGAAAATGGGTACACCTGGCTGGTTGCTCATGGGATGCAGTGAGGTGAGCAGATCTCTATTCCTTGCTGCTGGAAAGGGTCATGCACCACTACTCCAGGGACATCACTGAAGACCTTTGCAGAGAGGTGGTTGGGGGGATGTATGTGGGGCAGGACTGTGCTCCTAAATCAGCAAGTTGAGGTGCAGAATGTGTATTGTGCCTACAGTACCTTTGTTCCTTGAATACAGAAATAACCATGATTTCAATGGACTTGGATTTCCTGAATTTCAGTGGAATCAGCTAGAACCCAGGGTGTATATAGATTTTTCTGAGATCTTTCCTCAAAAGAAAAAAAGACTTTTTTAATTACACAAACAGATGTGCACAGACGTGCTCATTCACACACAGAAATGCAAACTAAGATAACTTTTCTGCATCGTCTTACTTCTTTCTTTCTTGTTGTACCTCTTAGGGAATTCGTAGCACTGTTTTGTTCCACCACAAAATCCAATAAATTAAACAAGCCCCCCTGAAAAGCAGAGACAACATAAAACATCTGTGCACTAGTTTTCTGGAAACCCAAACGTGATCATCAACATAAAATCTTAATAAGTTTCTTAGCCATATTTTGGTCATTTCCCTAAATCTACATCCAGATATCCTTGAGTCTATTTATAGGGAACATCTTCTCTTGTATTTTTTTTGTAGTGACACATGCCTCCAATCACAGGAGATGTGTTAGCAGAACTCTGAAGGACACACAATGTCTGTAACATTTCTCAGATAATATTGTCATATACTTGGAGCAGCAGGCCCATTTTGAAACAGTAATTTGGTCCCTAAAGAGCTCTTTAGCCTCTGCCTTGCCTGCCCACCCTGGCCAAGCTGTCGAAGAGAGCAGCCCAAGATAGATGGTCTGGATTTGTGTAGAGTAATTTAAAGCATCCTGCCTTTTTTTTTCCTTCTGCTTCGTTTTCTTTCCTGATGGAGAATTTCCTTGGAATATATTTTATCTGCAGCATTGCTTGCTCACAGAGGTATATACAGACCCTTGATTTTTTTGTTTTGTCTTACTCTTACTAAAACCTTTATTAGAATGCAGATGAACCCTGACCTCGGCCAAGGATTAAGTGAACAGATTCTTTAAGTAATAAATCTAAAGGCATATTACAAGCAAGGAAAAGGGATTTCCCTTGTGTTTTTGGATTTATAAGTGCCAGAGGCTAAACAACTTACAAAGGCTCTAAGATTGCTCCTTTTTTCTAACCTGGGACATGTTCTAATATTGTGACATAGCAAAGAATTAAGCTGGCTTACTAAGTAGAAAACATGTAGAGTAATTGAAAATGCATCATACAGACAGGAATGCTCAATGCAACAATGTCCTGTTACAAAGATTACACTGATTTATAGGGGATGTCTTAACTCCTAATCCCAGGGACACAAGATCGCATCGACCATGTATTCTCTCATAAGCAGCAAAATAAAAAAGGTGGTTAATAATATATATGCTAGAGATTGAAAATGAGGGAGAGGGGCTGGGACAGTGTTGACTTTCATGTTAGAACAATTTAACAGTGCCAATATTTTCAATAGCTTTTTGTGTTTGTCTCATCAGGGAAGTGCAGCTATTTTGTGTTTTGTAACTGAGAGAAGTAACCAAATGGAGCAAGAATGAATTAGGGCTAAATATTGTTTGGTATAAGCTCTTCTGAAGAGCTCAGAGAGGAAATAGCTGGGGGTGGAGGAGGGAGAAAAGGTCACATGGACCATAGATGCAAAGCAGGGTGTGGAAACAGCTGGAGCCAAATCACCGTGTCTTGAAATTAAAAGAGAAGATGGTGAAAACAGTTATTTTCTTTTGACGGTCCAAAGGGAAGACTTCAGGGAGAACAATGGTACAGCTCTGCAGAGCTAACGTCACCCATAGTGACCTCAGCCTCCACAAGTTCAAGGACTGCTTCTCCTCCATTAGCCATGTTCAGAATAATCACACCTACTCCTTCCTGGTCCGCTCATTTTCTCCCAGCTGTTGGTTCCTGCTCTGGGTCTCTGGTCAGTCTTTTGTCTTCTCATCTGCTGGAGGAACTTTTTCTCTTTGGAATCAATCCTCTTTTCTGTCCTTCCTGCTTCTTATTATTCACTCCGAGTTCCTTCAAATTCACATTTCCAGCTGCTTCAGCTTTGCCAAGAGAACACAAATCTATGATTTCAGTCTTTTCTTCTCCTCCATGTTGAAATATTCTGCCTGCTGTATCCCTTGAGATTGTGTTTCCCAGGTTGCGGAATGCCCTTCGTTCATGGTAGGACAAACTTTCCCTCATTCTGGAGTCAAGTAGTAGTAGGGGTTTGGGTCTCAAATTGGTAGGGAAAACTCTTATATCACAGAGTGGAAAAGAATGCAGAGCTTTTTTTGCTGGAGTTTGCCAGGAGCTTGAAACAAAAGTTTATGGAAGTGTTTAGTGTCCTAGCTAGCTCAACAGTTTACTCAAAACCTGAAGAGGGCATCATGACTGACACTGTTGGGTTTGTTTTGCTGCTTGTCATTTGAAAAGAAGCTTCAGGTTTCATTTTATGCATCTTCAAGCCATCTCCTTCGTTTTACTACTTCTGACCAGCTTTGCTGGATCTTATCCTGGAACAAGCACTTTCTTCCTGTTCCAAAATCCCTGGCATATCAGGAATGGAAAATTTATGGGCACCATAAAATACATGGCACTTCAATGATAAAGCAGGTGACAGAAAACCTTTTGTGTTACAAGCATTAAAATCCTTGCTATGCTTTTAGTTTTATCTGTGATTGGGTTTTGGTTTGTTTTGGGTGGTTTTGGGTTAGTGGGCAGGCTCTCTATCTCTCTTCCTGCTTTATGTCACACAGAAGCTTGGTGTGAGAGGAAATTAGAGAGATTGATTTCTGAATGTTAACATTATGAGGAGGATATATTTTGAGGTCAAGAATATTTGGATAGTTGTGTTGTCTGAAGACTGACTAGAGCAGCCATAGTGTGAACATTTGTATATTCTGGAAGAAATGCCTGTTTGTGAAGAGGCAGTGTAGGGAGGCACTTGAGTAACTGGAGTTGGTTCACTCTATGGTTGGTTCACTGCTTTAATGCATGCAAAAATGTATGGCCCATTCAGGGAAGGTACTGTGGGTTTTGTCCCCATCTTGTGGCTATCCAGATAAGGACTTATAAATCTTTTGAGTCAAGGTCTGCATGGTCCCCCTTGTTAGCTCTGAAGAGCCTGTCTCCAAGCCCTGCTGTCAGTCAAAGAGGAATTAGTTGTGCATGCTCTCATGTAATCAATATACTATGCATAGAAAACCGACAGTAGAAACAAGCAAGAGAATTCAGAAACTGGTAAGGAAACCTCAAGGCTGGCAAGTGGCAGCTGAGGCTGCAGGGTGAACTAGAGGGAAGGTTTGAAATGGTATAAGCACAGATGGTAAAGGAACTTTCTATTTAGAAAAGCTCCTAGAGCCACCAAATCCTCCCCAGTGAGAAATATTTCATGTCCAAAAGAAGGAACTTCAAGGAGAAAGGAGAAAGCTCTGATAGATGATCAGGAATTTCTCAACAGGAGACCAGGAGGTTGCTATAAAGTATTGGAAAGCTTCTTTACCCCTCATAGTTGATAAAAGAATCCTGGAGAGATACCATTGACTGTATACGTCTACTATACATACAGAAAACAAGAAATAGGAAGGACTTTTACAAGTCATGGGAAGAGTAGGTAAAGCTTTGGACAAGTCAAATTCTGCCCCTGATGTCTAAAAGGTGAAAATGGTGTGAAGTTGCTCATTTATGACAATCCAGAAAAGGGAGCTCTAGGGAGCTGCATCCTGCACACTCTGAATTCTGCAGCAAGGAAATGCTCACAGCAGGAAAGCTAAGTTGGATTCTAGAGAAAAAAAGTGGTGAGACTCATTAGGGAACAGCTATGAATCTCACTAGAAGGCTTGAGATTAGTCCAAAGACCTGCTACTCAGACCTAGTACTTGGATACATTTCCCCATTTGCTTCAAGTGAGATGTTATCAGTGCAAAAAAAAATTCATGCTTAGATAAATTTAACCTCTGCTTTCTTCTTTGTGCTGCTTGAAAGAGATTGGTAATTTCTAGTCTCAAGTTGGGTAGCATCTCTGTGGACATTTTTCTCTCCTCTCCTGATGAACTGTAGTCTGTCTATGCAGATTGCTTGTGAAAGCATTGTTCATCAGCTTGCTGTCCCTGGCTGCGTTATTAAATGTAAGGCAGCAGCTAGAAGGTAATAAACAGATTTGAGCCTTCATATTGAGAGGTCCAAGCAAAATGGTCAAGAATATGTACAAAGTAGCAATTAAGAATGGAGATTAGCCAAAAAATTCATGTTTACTGAGATGAACTTTAATTAGCTCTTTGTGTAAGAAACTAATCAACGGAGTTGTGTATGGGATAGCTATTGACAACACACTGGAACAAGCAGCTAGAAATTCTCAGTAGTAGTAGCTCAAGACAGAGTAGAATAACTCATGGTAACTCACAGACCTTATCTTTATGATGCAAAACTGGGAGTAGGTGCAAGGCTGTCAAGATGGTGGGGATCAAAGGGATCAAATTCAAATAACACAAGTAAATAAAAGAGCATCACTTGCTGAGTTATCTAGGAGGGAAATGGAAACTAACCAAGATTAGTAAAATCCCTTCCTTGATAAACTCTGGACTCCAGAGGTTATCAAACCACATCTTACATGAACTTGCCTTGTGTGCACCTACCCTTCACTCAGCACCTTTCTCTTCACTGGCAATTATGCAATGGCCATATTTGATTTTTGGAATACTCTATTTGGAGGTTTTGTAAATGTCCAGCAGTTAGAATCAGGGTTGCGAGGGGACCATGTTTTAGGCAAACCATCTCTTCTGATTCTTAGAAAATGAAATCTTACAGAAACAAATCAAAAACTACAACGAGTTGTGTGAACAAAGCATCAATACAATTCCTCCACCTTCTGCTTTTTCACTTCCCAGCATCCTAACCAGAAGAACACAAACAAGTGAAGGAAATAGGTATCTTCAGGAGGGGAGATGAGGGTGACAGGAGGTGGGAAAAGGGATATTCAGGATTGTAGGATGATTCACAGATGAGAAGAGATTGTAGAGATCAGGAATCTTTACGATAAAAAGATGTGTGAAGGAAGATATGATCGAGAGTATGAAATTATCAGAGGGAATATGAAATGAGCATTCACAATTCCCAATATAAGGAGTAAGAATTTTCCAGTTAAATGATCAGATAGCAGGTTTAACAAACAGAGGAAGTACTTTTTCACACAATGCATAATTAAATTGTGCAACCCATTGCAACAGGATGTTGTGGAGGTCAAAACTGTAAATGAGTTCAAAGAGAGACAAGTTCAAGGAGGATAGATCTGACAAAGCCTATTAAATATGAGGGCTCAAATACGATGTCTGGGCTGAGAGAGCCCTGAAACTCATTGCTGGAAGCTGGGAGAGTACAGTCAGATACACTTGCCATGTTCCTATTTTCTCCTTTCATGCAGCTAGCTAATACTGGCCACTGCTGAGACAGATACTTGGCTCGGTGTCTGTCTTTATAGAAGACATTATGTTCCTAGGCATTATACTTTGGAAGCCCTGCTTTTGGAGGGAGTTTGTTCTGGATCTGAAATCCTTTTTATCTCCTTGGGACCTTCAATCTGTCAGGTTGAGAGTGTGACAACCCAAAGTGCTCTAACACTGGAATAATGAGATTGCATACAAAATTAGAAGATCTTTAAATACAGATACACTAGTTTCTCGCTATTTGCAGTCTTGTATGATGGTGAGTAAAGGGTTCACTTTGCAGTTTATGTATTTTCTGGCTTTCCCAACACCATATGAAATCCAGAAATCAACCTCTAAAAAATGATGTGGTGAAATCTTCACAAAAATTGCATGGAAGCAGAGGTAAAATAGCTATTGTGAGAATTTCAATAACACTAGTCAGCATTAGAAGCAATACTTTGGATAGATGTTGGAGAACAAATGGGGAGCCAGGCCAGGCTCATATACTCTTCCTAAGTCAGCTAATGAAAATTGTTCAGTATCTGTCAACTGTTCCCTTGAGGAGATGGGCCCAAACATGCACATTATGCCAGCTGGGGTTGAATGGGGGTGAATAAACAAATTGGTAAATAGATAGGTATGTTGCTAATGTGAAGTAGCACATAACAGCTTTAGCAAAACTCAGGATGCTAAATAACATTTTCTGTACACAGCAGAAACCAGTCCCTGTTCTCAGACATCCTCAGTGTACAGGAGTAGCCAACAGATAGGCAACAGTGGGGAAGAAGGGAATAGAGAGAGGCACAACCAGATAAAGTGATTAGCCCAAAGTCACACAATAGATAAGAGGCAAAGCCAAAAAACAAGCCCAGGGTTTCTGCAGCACAGCTGATGGGATCATATGCTGCACAAATCCATTACAGAGAGATGTAGTAGCTTTGTGGTCTGAGCTGTAAGTTCAATGTTCATCCACACAGAAAATATAATATATGGAGAGTTGAGTGTATTTTGAGAGTTGTTCCTTTATTCCTACAGCAACTGAAAAGGATAGCAACCCACCCTGAAATAGTAACCATCAATATATGATACCTTTTGCAGCTCTCCTTCCTGATCAAATAAATAATTTGTAAGGGTTTGATGACAAAAGGATGTATCCCCTGCTCAGCTATCACCTGCCAGCACTACTCTGTGCAATCTGATTTAGAGATTTAAGCATAGAAATCATCCTTTCTGCTGTTTCCCCTGGAAACAGGGAACCCACCGGAGAGGTTAATCATTTGGGTTTGCAATTCATAGTTGGCAAAACCCAAAAATAATTCCTCATTTTCTGAGTTTTAAAACATGCTGATAAACTTTAAACTTTCAAGGGCTGTGCTGTCGTTTGCTTCCTGATATTGTTTAAAAATGAGTAGCTCTAGACAATAGTGTATGCTCAGAAAAGTGTGCATTAAGTGTAGTGAGGCTCCCTTTGCTTTGCTGTGGTATGGTCATGTATAGAGAAAAGGAGAAATAACACATACCTTTCCTTTGGGTTTGTGGCATGTTCTGTATAGCAATAGCTGGGCCTCAACATACCAGCTTCCCAGTATAAGGAATATATCCCAGTATAAGTGCATTTGTTATGGGTAGAGAGTGAGCTGGGAACCAAGGCATCGTGGTCAGGAAATACATCTTAGGTATGGGGAACCTTGGAAATGAGGAGCCCTGAATAGCCCAGTACCCCTTTACTGTGGGCTGCTGTCAACCTGCTGTTTCTAGTGTGGGTAGACACAGCAAGATTGTGTTTGCAGGGACATGGGAAATGTGGACTGTGCAGTGTCATGCTGCAGCCACCTAATTCAATGCTCTGATCATCCTCTGTCTGTGAAGGTAAAATGAGAAGAGGGATAGAAAGGAAGTGAGGAAAAGGAGGTGGGAAGCTAAGGATGAAACTGTGAAGGGGTGGGTGGCAGAAGAATACTTGCTGTTTTCACAGAATTAATGGATCACTGGGTGTTGGAATACCTTCTAACCATACAGGCTACAGCTGAAGCTCAGACTTCTATAGCAGGTGAATTGCACATTCCTCATTGAGAATAACCATCTATACTCTGCACGCTATGCAGAGAGCATATCCTAAGACTAGTAACTTTTCTTTATCTCCACTTTTCTACCAACCTAGTGCAACATATTCTATACATGACATGCAGAGGCATGAACTTGCAGTATCCAGGCATGAGTATGAAGTCACAGTTTTAGTTTGACTGCTGTATGCCTTGGCTGCGTGGGATTAAGTAAAGCCAGTTATGTAAAGTACTACTACCTTTCCAGCTAGTTGAAAACGCACTTAAAAAACCCCCAAACAAACAACATCTTTAAAACAATGATAAAAGCAGAGGGCTAAAAGGAAAAAAAAAAGCCTTCCGTTTATGTCTTGACTATTGGGGTCAAAACCCAGTAGGCCAAAGTGAAAACATTATAATTTCCATTATTAGGCATCTGAGGGAGCCATGACTATAAGCACATTTTCCTGGGCTTTCAGTAGTGTTCAGATATATTGTAATGTTTCCTGAAGGAAAAGAGGGGTAATTGCTGTCACTGTACTCTGGGGGCTAACATTCGCAAAAAATATAACTAGTCACTGCAGAGGGGTTGTACCTGAAATGAATTTGACCCATAATGGGTTGCAAAAATACTATATGCATCTTGGGATCTCAGCACTCTGCATGCTTTAGAGGTGGGTCAATTAAAAGGCTATAATTTAGGTTCTTCATGAAAGTATTTGGGAATAGGGAAGTCTGAATACGGTAATGAAAATCCATAAGGGTATTTTCACTGTGTGTGTGTTTATGCATTTCTATCTCTAGGCTTTGAACAGATAAAAACATAGTATCACATTTGTGTGAGATGTCTAAAGTTAGACAAAAATATGCATCTAAACAGTGTGTGCACCGAGAGATGCACACACATACGGCATACATATGTGCACATGTGCACACACACACACACCCCGCACCCACACCTCTGTGTTAATGAGCTTTTCCTCTGGAGGGGACAAGTCGAAAGGAGTGAGTCCTTCCAGCCAAAAAAATCAATTGCTTCTTCATGAATTATTGAGATGTTTGCCATCAGTTTCTTTACAAAAAAAAGAGTCATTGTTCGACGTTTCCTCCCCCAGCACACTCTTTGCTTTTACTTTGTGATATCATGACATGAAGACATAAATTCTTACATATAAAAGTTTTCATTCTTTTAATGACATGTATATTGC
The DNA here is from genome assembly GCA_036873685.1 of Agapornis canus. Lineage (NCBI taxonomy): Eukaryota > Metazoa > Chordata > Aves > Psittaciformes > Psittacidae > Agapornis > Agapornis canus. The sequence goes on along the minus strand of JBAFWW010038843.1, from coordinate 28,798 downwards.
AGTAGTTGAATATCTTTCTCTTTTCTTCAGTGTTGGCTGTATTTGTGCACATACACGCTTTACACATACGGCAACTGTCATCCTCCTCCCAGCACTGAGCTAGGGAAGGAATACTGCAAGTGAAAAAATTCATTTTATAGCAAAAACACTAATATTTCCTGTGCTGCCAAATGCAGTATTGATGTACCGATGCTCAGAAACTGAATTAAGGTTCTTACACTGAACTGCAAGACACCACTAAATGAACACTTTTGCCTCTTGTGTAAATAGATAGATTAATGATGTTAAGTGAAAGCCAAGCCTGCTGAAATGTTAGCTTCCTTATGGTGCTTTGAATTTCCCTTATTTTTGATAAATGAACCAATCTGGCAATAAAATCCTTGCACAGTAGGTTAGTAATGTCATGGCTGTACCGTGAAATAGTAATGTTTGTACTGTCTCTTTGCAAACAATAATCCTTTGAAGCCTGATAAATCTATTTTCAACCAACTTGTCTGTTCACTGGTACGCAGAACTTCCCCTTTGAAAATACAGCTTGGAAGATATTTAAAACCCAGGAGACAATAGACTAAGGAAGAGGGACAGTGGTTTAAAGGGCAGAAGTTGGGAGAATACTCCTCTTTTCCACTTCACTTTCTTCTCTGTGTCTCCTTTAATAGCTTTGGAAGCATTTTAAGAAAGGTTTCCTTGCTACTTTTTCTAGCCACAGACTACTGCCTGGTTTGTTTGCTGCAACATTCAGTGATCACTTCCAAAAGTAGCTTTTCCCCTCTATCACTTGTGAAGAGAACTGGAAAAGCAGTGGCGGAATGTAATCAGAAACTGTGCTTGCTAAATCAGGTTTCGAAATTGAGCTGTCTTTGGAGGGTGACTGTCACGCTGACACCGTTTGTGTTCTTGTACTCTGGGAGGAGCTCTTATTTGTATTTACATGTAGTTTACCATATTTATATATTAACAAGAGTATCTGGACACACTGAACTGATTTCCCAGCAGGAGTTTTTGTTGCAGCTTTACAAGAAACTTCAAATGTAGACACATCTGAATTACACCGGCTTTGTATACTTGCTAATAGGGATATTTAGGAGGTGAAAAGAAACTGCAGAGATTGTGAGAACAAGTCGTTCTCACATATGTTAATCAAGTAGTATAGGAGTGAGCTGTGCCGGCAGCAGCAGATCATCTGCCTGGAGAGTATTTGTCAATATTCAGTGAGGTGCTCTCAGCACTTCCCTCAGCAAACAGAGGTATCAGAATCAGTCCTCAAGCCCCCTGTCACCTGACCTTGCAGAGCTCTAACGCTTTTCATTGCACAAAATCACAGACCTGAATTCCACAGCGGCCAAACACCCATTTGCCATTTAAGGAGAGAAAGGAAGCAGGGAATGGATCCTAGGAAAGAAAGAGGGCAATTGTGAAGCAGGGCAGCGGGGTCCTTTGTTAAACATCCTAGGCTTCTGTATCTTCTGCTTACAGGCCTTTTCCCCCATCCTCTTTTATCTCTTGACAGATGGCTCACTTACATGAGTCAAGGTGATGCTCCCCAAACAAGGACAAGAAAAAGCACCTTGCAGTTTAGGTGATCAACCCCAATGGCCAAATTCAGCATTGAACACTCACCCAAACCTCTCAGCAGAGACAGGCAGACCTCTAAAGGTGGTCCATTTGCAAACAAAAAGGTCAACTTGATTGTAGTAAATGATTCTGTTGTCTCCAGTGCTTATAAGTGCATCAAGATGAGAACAGCAGTGGATTTGGTGCTGGAAGGGGCATAATGGACTTGCAGCAATTGGGAGAGGAAAGGAATCATGAAAAACCAAAGTCTCCCATCAAATGGTTAGCAAAGGGCCAATTGTTCTATTTACAAGAGCTCTCCTGCCTGGAGGAGAGGCAAAAAAAAAAAGTATCAAGACAAGCATTTCCTCCCTGTAATGATAAGGAGCTGTTGCCTGCAGCGTTCAGGCTACACGGTTTCACAGATGTTTTAAAAAAAACCCAGCCAACAGCCTCTCTCTACCTTAACTATAGCAGCAGCACAATTGTCTGTCAGCCTTTGTACAAAGCAGAGTGGAAATATTGCCCTCCTGTTTCTTTAAGACCCAGAGACTTAGTAAAATTAACACTAAATGTTTTAAAGGAAACCCTATCAAAAATCACTGATGATTTCAAGTTATTATTGAGCATGGGTGTCTGAGTAGCTTGGGGCAGTGCACATAAACTTGACAAACAGGGTACTTTAGTGCTGCCTGCCCAGATCCACATAATAGGGCAATGAAGCTTTTATTCATTCAAAGAAAGGTTGAGTTTGATTGGCAGGTCAGCCTGCCTGAGCACCACAGTCTCTTTTCCCTAACACTTCACTGCTATCAATTACAGTTTTGAATGTGAATTGTTTCTAATGTAAAATAATGCCAACCTCTGCCTCTAACCTCAGGCCAGAAAGCTCTCTTGTGTTGTTTTTCTTTTCTTTTTTTTTTTTATTCATATTCACTGACTGCCTGAGGACTCTGTTTCTGCTTTGTATTTTCTCAGTCTCTCACCAAAGTGCTGCCTTCAGAAGCCGTATGCATGCGCAGCACGTTATTTTCATTGTATTAATGATAACATTGGTGAGCAAAATAAAATAGAGTGATATGATGATGCCCCCCCCCTTCAGTTGCCACAGTAGTACTGTTTGGTTTTGTAAACATGCATGTTCAGAGACATAGTTCATAATAATGTTATAATCCATTACAAGCAAGCATGACTCTGAAATTGCTTGATTTTTATCTGGCAGTTGACTTAAATCTGTTTGCGAAACTTGCCCGATTGAAGAGAATGCAGATCTTATTTAAATCAGGTGATTTGGTTCAGCTGCCATCTGTTGGCCGGTTCATTACTGTGATTCTGTGGTTACAGTAGTTACCTGTCTTCATTTATTTCAGTAAAACAGAAATTACATTTAGTAAATAGTGGGGCTGTTATGTAATCTCTATTACCCCAGGGAACTGGTTTTACGTGTATGCATGCATAACTTTAACACACAATCGCCTTTCTATGCTGGATGACCATTTATGCTGCAAGGTGCATTTCCTGTTGCTTTCTGACAATCCTCAAAAATGAGTTGCTTTGCTGATTTATAGAAATGCCGTGTGTTGCATAGCAGTAGATTAGAAAGACCCTACAGGATGGTGTGGTTTTGAGTGGGCCCACAAAGAGAGACACTTGGAATTGGGACCCTCTGAAATGTGGAGCCTCTTGTGGACTTGTTTTGTAATATCGGATGCTGTTCTTTTTTTCTGCTCTTTTATACGATCAGCGTTCTGCCAGTGAGAACTTTGTCCATTTATCCCATTTCACAAAAGCTTCTATTGCAACTGAATTTCCATTTTGCTGCTGCTTGCCTGATTTTTATCAGCATTCTCCCTCTCTTGTGTTCGTTTCTCCTGCTCCATTATGGAATCCATATAACAGTGTGCACTCTGCCTCCAGTGACATCACTTTAGGCTTTCTCCCATCGCATCCATTAATATCTTGATAGGGATATACAGGAAAGACCTACCTTTGCTCTTTCATCTCTCTCGAGACATCCACTCTGCAGAGTAACCTAGAAACAAGCCATCCCTTTTGGATGCAATTGCTTACAAAAATACCAGTTTCAGGATGGAAAAGTGCTTTCAATAATAACATTTTTTTTAATCAAATACATTCAAACACAGTTTTAACATATATTTAATTTTACAGTGTGATATTTTACTTCCAGTTTGTGATCCAAAATGGTCTCTTCAGAAAAAAATAAGTGGATGAAAATGCTATATGATACTTTGTATGACATAGCAAAGACACCTCCTGCTTCTGGTGGTTTTATGTTTTCCTTGTGGGCTCTTTCCTGCTATCTAAGATTTCTCCATTAGCTCCAAGGATAGGGTGGTCTGAGAGCTTGAAACAGGAAAACCTGAAGTCTGGGGTTTTTTCATGTTATCAAGTTTCGCTTGGCTGCAATATATATCATGGTGGCCAGCACAATGTCTGAGGGACTTATGTATTTCCCAGTGTATTGTGTACTTCTGTCATGCTTTACATATGGTGATTTTGATACTGAGGGTACGGTTTCTAGTTTTTCACAAAATGTTGGTTTTTATTTTGAATTCAGATGAAAATAAATGTCAGTGTTTCAGGCCCTAAGGCAAACAAAGAATCTGCAGTTTGGCCAGTTTCACATTCAGAAAAACTCATACCCTATTAGCATATTGATGGTGGATAGGTAATTTTTATACTCACTTGGCAGTTTGGGGAGTGGAGATAAAGTGGCACATAGTCCAGTTTCTGTGTTATACCAGTTTTAGAGCAGAGTAACTCCATATTTTGAAGAGGGAATTCCTGATTTACAAGCTCAGGCTAACAGACCTCTTTCACAGCAAATACTTTATGTAGTTTTGGTGCAAATAAATATGTGCCTTGCTCTGCTCCTCAGTAACTGCCTTGTGAGGCTCAGACCTTTGGAGTCTGAAATCAGAGTGTGTGAAAAGCGAGCTATGGGAGATGCCACCTACTCCAAATCGTCCTCCAATTTCCAAACAAACATATGGCACAAACACATTGTAAATAAAGATGACTTCAGACACAGCTCTTTTCATGGGTGAATGGGTTACACTGGGCGTTTTACTGGCAAGCAAAATGTCACTTGGACTCCACATTTGAATACTTGATCTGTTAGCATTACTGGGTACTTTTGTTCCTGTGTATTGATTTAAAGTCTCTACTGCAAACAAGCAGTTAGCTCACTGGAAGGCAGCAGTGGTGGAGATGCTGATGCTCAGGCAGAGCCTGGGTTTGCTTGAGTCAGCACTGCAGTGATGGGGTTATGTTCTCTCCTGTATGGCTCCAGGACAGTGTTTATGTACCATCTCACTCTGCCTAACAGCCACCAGAAACCATTATTTCTGCTGCATGCAATGGCAATTTGGCAATGCCTTTGCTCTCATTGCTGTAATAAAGCATTGGTGTTATCCAGCATCATGAGGAGGATTGTGTTTACTTTCACTGGAGTATGAAGTGGTTAAGGCTGTAATTCAAGCAAGCAATTGAGCATTTAATGTAAATCCATCATTGTTCTGCACGTACTGAAGCATGTGTTAAACTTTGACTTTAATGAGACTTGGCCAAGTGTTTGAAGATCTATATGTATTTAAGATCAGCTGATACCATAAAGACTGTTTAGCGAGACTTTATGCACAGTGTGGATAAACACAGGTTTACTATCAGATGAAAGATGCCCTGCTAGTAAGAAAAATTTTCTGTAGACCAGTCTTTTGACTTGTGTTTTTGTGAAGTCTGTTGCCATTCTCAGTGTATGCGTTTTTTTTCTTTTGGAAGAAACACACAAAGAATTTAATATTTTAGCTTATAATTTTATGAGGCACAAATATGTGTGAATAGTCAGCAGAATCCTTCCTCAGTTGTTTGGAAGCTTAACGGGTTTAGAAAGTTCTTCCTTAGAGATAAATAAGCTGTCAATTCGTGATGAAGAAAATCAAACTTGTACTGTTGATTTTGGCTGTGGTATTTGCAAAAGTATGAGAGAAATTTTTGCAGTCGTAGAGCACTACATGTGTTAGCAGTTAGCTTTCCAATGCCACATTGTGCCTCTGATAGCATTTCTAAAAGGTAAACAGAAATGTCAAAATAATGAAAATAAAAGATTAACCATTCAGATTTTGTGGGTTAGAAATCAAATCTGTATTGCAAATTAATAGAAAGCCAGCTCAAGTTCCCAAAACTGCTTAGTGCACCAATTGCCCCCCCTGCCCCTTCTTCTGAAGGCCTTTTTCAAGCTTCACCAAATTTAGATTGTGAAATGTCTAAACAGAGGTTCTAAACAGAAACCTGGGAGGTATAGAAAGTATGCCAAGAGCAAATTAGTTTACTTAGTTCATGACTTTAATACACCCTTGCAATTAGCAGGGTATTTCCTTTGGACTTGTGGTCTCAAGTATGCGTTTCTGTTCGTGATTTTTTTTATTCACTGCCTTTAAATGAGAAAAACCAAACCCCACAGTTCTGCCTTGCTGGATCCATACGTACCAGGAGTTTGATCATGTTCAAGTTACAGTTTGACTTTCAATACAGCGTCTCCAAGTACATGGCAGGTGAGAGAAAGTCTAAAGTGAGAGAAGTCTGTTAGGATGTGGTTGTAAACAAAGCAGAATTAGGCTGTAAAAGCTATTTGTGAAACCTCTCTTCCAATGCACCAGTTCCTCATGGGTGTATATGCTGAGTGATGTGTTGTTTGCCAGGCTCTTCTTCTGGAGAAAATGCAGGTATTTGCTGAGTAAGATGCTGTACTCATGGTGATAAAGGTTGTTGAAGACATGAATACCTTTAGAGGCTGCATCTTCTCCTACAGATATCCTAAACCTTTCGAGAGCCCAGATGCTTTGTGCCTCTGCAATCTTCTCAACTTCCTTGAACTAACTTCACTTTCTTCTTAGTGCCAAACCTTCTAGAAACAGCTTCAGTTCAAACTGTATTTTCCTGAGCTGCCTGTACCCTCATCTCTTCCCCCCTGGAAAACAACCGTAACCCACCTAGTAGCTGCCAAATTGGCACCCACAATTGTAGTATCTTGACCCAGCATGACACGACCCCTCTTCCTCAGATACCAGCCCTGCCCACAAACCCTCCACAATGGCAGCTTGACCCTGGCTGACACAATTGCCCCTTGTGTTTGCCAAACCCACAAAATTATAGGGGTCGTGCAGGAAAAGGCACTGAGATGGGTTAGTTTGTTCTCCCTGTGCTGTCTGTGACACTGTGACCCTATTCATGGGCACATCCTCGCAGGAGGACTCGGCAGCCTGTCTGCAATGCATGGTTCTAAATTGTAGCCTTAAAAGATCCTTTTTTAGATGCAAATGAAAGACCCAATTAGAATTTAGGGGTTTTTTTTGTTTGTTTGCTTGCTTGGTTTTAATTTTTTTAGAAGAGCAGAAGTGTATTAAGATTAGTGAGGTGCATTGGATGCTCCCTCATTAGCCGTACCTTTTTTCTGTTTTCAGTCTTAATCTTTATTTCTCCAGCATGTGTATAGACTGCCATACACCCAAAACCAGTCTCATCACTTATATTCGTACATGTGGAATCTTTAAGCTATAGAAGATCTGTTTATATTTGGCATAGAAGTGTTATCTGATGGTCACGCAGGTTCTAGCCCAGTCTCTTTTAATAGCTGGTGGTGTTTTAACTGTGTGTTTTAGTTTTACCAGTCAGAGAATGGGAGAAATTATATATCCTCATTTCAAAGAGGAGATCTGTGGACTAATCAGACAATGTTTATAACACATGTTCTAAAATGTAAATTCATATAAATAAATGTATGTCTATTTATATATACTATATTTATATATAGTATAAATATATCTATAGTGTGTATGTGTGCACATACATGTCTTTGTGCACATAGATACAATATGCATGTAAAAGATTTGGTGGTTTTTTTGCTAGTGTTATTAATTTACTCATAATGCCACTCAGCGCCCTGGCTTGGAAACAGGGTTTGGGGCTCTCTGTTCTGAGGTGTATTTTGCTGCAGGCCTGTTGGCTGTGCATTGAGGCTGGGTGCAGCAGTGCTGTGCTCCTTACAGGGAGGTTTTCTCTGGGTTTACTAATACAGAGAAATTTACTGGCATAATTACACCCGTATAATTATGCTGGAGTAGTTATACTGCTGTAACTCCCATGTGAATGCTCTTGTGCTGCAATAATAGTGCCCATATGGAAAGTTATACCAGTTTATTTCTACTGGTATTCATCTTTGTGTAGGCAAGTCTTTCTTTAGGGGCAGGTTTTGAAGACCTATGTACTGCCCAGCCCTTGCAGGTCCTTATTTTGTATATCAAAGTTTGCTTTTGTCAAGCACATTTTGTGCATAGGAAAAACTTGTTTATAATTCTTATCAGAATCTTTGGAAAGAAAGAAACAAACATTTTCTCTCACCAATATAACATTTTTTCCCACTACATTTACTTTATTTATATAAAAATACAGATGTAACTTCTGACTTTTGTGTTCAGGAAATTTCTTTTTGGATGTACTAAGGATCAGATATAAGCCATGTCTGGAAGCAGTACTTGGCCAACAGCTGAGGGTGTGTGTGTGTGTGTTCATCTATCCATGATTCATTCTGAGGGCTGTTTTAGCCTTCATAAAATATTCATGCTGGTTGTGCATGGTTCTATAATTGCCATCTCAGGCCTTGAATTATTTATAGGTTGTACTGTTCACATAGTCTCATTTACTGATAGAACAGATAACACTATACAAGAGGATCCCAAACACTCTAATGCCTGTTACTTTGCATTAAGTAGTGGAATTATATTACTGTAGGTGTAAAATGCTGGCCTTTTTCTCTTCTCGCTTTAATATATCATTTTTGTATTTATAATATGCTAATTGTTGAGATGCTGTTAAGCCTCATAATTCCTGCCGAGTTTTGCAGAAATCAAGATGTGGTTGAAATGATTTAGCTCTTGATCCCAAAATGATTGTTCTAAATCCACCCCCTCCCTTCCCCCAGTTGTAACACTGAGGATAATTTATTGAAGTGATGTATGAGTACACATGCATACCTGAGCTCCTTTGTTTTGCACTATTGATCAGTTTGTGGATCTTAACTGCTAAAAGCCACACAGAAGTCCAGGTAATGCAGACATTCACCAAGTGTATTTTCAAGTTCATTGTACTCAATTAAAACTGACTATGAATTCATCATCAAAAGTGATCTTATTTCCATCAAATTTCCTATTCATCTTTCCTGTGATTAATTCTGTCAGCTTTTCTGACCTACTTTTGACTTTATTTTTTTGCTGCACATGTGGAATAGCATCAGTTTAGCTCGGACATATAATGCACTTTGAGTTTTCTTTGCCTGCCCAGTTTCTGGTTTATCTACTTGTGAACCAAGTGCTGGTTCTGGGTGGAAAATGCAGCTGAGGTAGAGTTAATTTTCATTTTTTGAATCCTTCTGCTTTTCTAATTAAAAGAAATAATTTCTGGAGTAGAAATGCAGTGACTGGCAGCGCCAGAGTGCTGGTGCATGCCCTGTGGTACCTTCCTTCCATGCTTTCCTCAAGAGCTTTTGCATGGCCTTGTGAAGTCACATATTTTCCTCCTCTATGAAAAGAGAATATTGGCATTTCCTTAACTGCCATGATGGCTATAGGGACTATGTACATAATGAACATAAATTGTTTATCTGCTATAATAAGGAAGTGGAATAGGAATGCACAGGAAAGACTGCTGAAGTCTGTGGTGGCAGTGAAAGAGCACAGGATCATGCAAAACACACCTAGCCAGGGTTTTTACAGAGATGCGAGTCCATGCAGGTGGGTGGAAAGGAGACCTGCTTAAAGCCCTTCATTTCAGTGCAGCACATTTCGTTGCTCACACAGGGATTAGGAAGGATATTCCCCCAGCTGAGTTCCTGCCTGCCTGGTTCCCTCAGGGAGCCAGTTCCCAAACACCAGCACCAGCCTCTGCTCCAGCTGGCAGGCTTGGGCTGCTCCTCTCCTCCTGGACTGCATGGGTATTCCCCAGCAGAGACTTTGCTAACATAGCTCAGCAAAGTTGATCCTCACTGAGGGATTCAGGCATGTCTCTGGTGGCAATGGATTGAGTCTTGTATTGACAGTGCTTTGCTCCCATCTTGGCTCTCCAGAGGTCTGAGTGATTTCTGATGCTTCAAAAGGGAGGAGCCAGGCAGGTATGGTGCAAGGAGGAAAAGGTGGCTTAGCAGTGGTTATGGATGCAACATCCCTGTTCAGAGGAAGCCTGAGAGCAGCAGGGAGCAGTTGAGGTGAAGATTTAAAACTTCCTTCTCTCAAAGTGAAGCAAAGTGCAGATGAAGGCAGCTCTAGGATGAAGCCAAAAGGAACTGCCACAAAAGAGTACAGCAAAAAGAATTGTTTGTGCAAAACAAACCATTTTGGTGAACAATAAATTATAAAATAAGCTTTGCGACATTCACCGTTCTATAGAATGGGCTGAATTGAAAAGAGCTGTGTTCTTTTCTGTATGATTTTGTGAGCCCTGTGGGTCTCTCCGAGAAGGAAACAACGTCATTGTCATGCAGATTGCTCTCCTTCAGGATTTCAGAGATTCCATGAATCCCTTGAAACAGGGAAATTCTACTCTTCTACTTTTTTCCTCCTAAGCGTGACTGTTGTGGCATGTGTAGGTTACTGAGCTTTCCTGTTAGCACCCAGCCCACTTTCTGCTTTTCTTCCTACCCATTTAGAGGTTAATGTATAAATAAGGAAAAAACCCCTAAAACAAATAAGATGATGAAGTTTACTCTTATCTATCATGTCTTTTGCAGAAGTACCTGGAGGCCTCCTGTAGGGCATTTGTATATACAAATAGATTGCCCCACAGAATTTATGACTGAAAGGACTAAGGATGGTAAATGAATGACAGGATACTGAGGAGAATGGGATTTAAAAACAAAACCTGATCGGGGTTCTGTACAGCTGAGCTGCTCAAACCATTTGGTCAGGTCTCAGCTTTGCTTGCCTAGGTATGGTCATAGAGTTACTTGGAGGGTTTGCACCATATAGTTTCTGAGTTAGGCATTGGAAATTTAGGGAAAAGAGCACACATTTTAATAGCCAACTACCAAGTAAGTTTTCTATAGTGAAATTGTTAAAATATTAAACATCTTAAGGGTCTTGCTTTTCCCCATTCCCCATTTTGTCTGGTAAGGGGTCTCTTAGCTGGAACATGGTCCTGGGTTTTCAGGGTCTTTACTACCTTTCACACTGTGCAAATGGGAGGCTGCTGGGACACCAAAACATCACTTCACTTTAATTGGCCAACTGGCCTTTGCTGTTATGCACCGCACACTGCCATGCCATGGCTGACCTCAGACTGGACTCCAAACCAGTTTCCTTCAGCACTGGGTAGTGCCTAATTACATAGAATGCAGGAGCAGTGGTGCTAAAGCCTTTCAAGAAAATTGTATTGTATCTATTAGTCTAAAGATATCAAGTGCCAAATCCCCTGTCCATGACCTGGAAAAACAAACTGGTAAGTGTGCTGCTTTCACTGATACTGGCTGTGCTGAATAGTTTTCCAGAGACATTTATAAAAAGATCTATGAAATCCTGCATCATTTCCCCTTTAGATATCAGAAGTCTTTAAAAATATCTAAGATTTCTTTTTTATGCCAACAGTACATGAGAGAATCCTAGATATGTGTGACACTTTTTAGAACGTGTCTTTGTCTTTATCTATCCTTATAGTACCTGTGTGCTAGGGAAGTGTCATGATCCCTATTTTAAAGATGGGAAAAGAAGACACAGGGAGATTTAAAGCTAGATTTTTAAAGGTGTTTTGACTTCTGAAGATACAGTAAAATGTGCAGTAGGACTTTCAAGTGGGCTTAATTGCATGTTTAGCAGCCTAAAAGCAACTCAGTGGCTTACAAAGTACACCAAGCAGAGACACGAATCTAGGTCTTCTGTGTTCTGGTCTAGTACTTTAACTGTTGGCTGGCTCTTCCAGGGTGGACTGATTTTGGAAAATAAGTATGACATTTTGCTGCCCTGTTGATCAGTATTGCCACTTCAATAGGACATTGAAGCATGGAGCCATAGCTGCTGACATTAAGAGAAAGAAGAGCAAACCCTTGTCAGTAGTTAAAACCTGAAGTGTGTGAAACACCGTTTAAGCATACACATTTCAGACGCAGTATTTATAGAGAGGTTAAAAATCTCCTATTCTGTAAGAGCATCTTTCAAAGAAGTATTTGCACATCTTAGCCCTGGGGCACAGTGGAAAGGCCCAAATCAGGAAGATGTCCACACTCTGCAGAGACTATGGAAAGACAGACTTTTTCCAGAGACAATTCAGAGCACTTGGGCTGAGCTCCTTCACAGAACTGGCCTTTGGAGAGGCCTTGAGCTCTCTGAATGGAAAGCTTGGGAAGGTCTCCTAGCCCTGGCTGGCAGAGGGAGCCTTAGTGGTGTTAGCACTGCTCCATGTATTCTTTGCTCTTAACAGGGAGATGTAAATCTCAGTACCTGTGAATAGTCCCAAATTCAGTGCTATGTAGGGATTGCCACATCAGTGTTGTAAAAAGTGTGATGCTCCCTCAGAGATGGGCTGAGCTTCAGTGGGTCCCAGGGCAAATATCTGTGAGGTTTTTGCTAGACCTGTGCAGGAAACCTATCTCCAGGTCCAGGGGCCTTTCAAGAGTTTTCTAGTTTGAAACCAAGATTGCAAAACAAACAAACCCCCCCCCAACCAGCACTGCTGTGCTATTTATGAGTCAGTGGTCCAAGAAGAAAGGGAAATTTGTGAGTAAAAATGTTATCATTTCCATGCCAACTTTTCAAATGTGTTCCTGACTTTTTTTTTTGAAACTTCAGTTAAAATTTGCAAGCCAGAGCCACGTTTCATCAGAATGGATGCTCTTCATTTTTAACTCTCTGAAGATGATGTTTTGATACACTGGAGGTTTTTCTCTGAACATGTTTTCATACTGACAGACTTTTATAGGAAAGAGTCATGTCTGAGGGTCTCTTCTTTACAAACTGACATTTCCCAACAGAGGCAAAAAAAGTATCCAGAAAACCAAGTCAGATCTATCTCTCCCAGACTGGCTGTGGGCTCATTACCAAAGCATTCACATCTCAGTTAAACCTTTCAAATTAAGTGTATTTGAATACTTTTTGTTTCATAAGGAATCTGGTGCTGTAACACAGGAGACATCATTGACGTAAAAGAGAACAGAAGGGTAAAACTGGCATTACCACTGGGACACCTCTGTTACAAAGCTAAAACTGGAGTCCTGGTCTGTGCTTTGGTAAGATTCATTTTTCCTAGGGCCTAGGAACTCAGCTTTCAGAGGTCCTTTCCTTATTTGACTTCTTCCTCTGCTTCTGACAAACCAGTTGAGGTCTATAAAAACTGCTTCCAGTGACAAATTCCCTCCTGGCCACAGTGCACATTTGCAACATGCAGTTTTATTACTGCATATAGTACTTAATGCAGCCATATGTAGATCCAGATGTCTTTTATCAAACCTGAACCTGCCACAGCTGTAACCAAAGTAACCAAAAAGACTGACATTTTAACTTGTTAACTTCTTGCAGGAAAATAGGAAGAAGAATATTAAGAAGTGCATGTATGTCACATTCATATATTTTTCTTCATGTACTGTGTGCCTTTAAGTTTTCAAATTATGTGTTATTCATACTCTTGTAAAAAATCATGTTGCTCAAGAAAAAGAAAAGAAAGCATTGGTGCTGTGCCAGTCACCTACAGTTCAGCATCACATTTTGCAATACAAGTCTATGGTGTTTCATTTCTGTTTCAAGCTGTCATTGGCTATGGAAGCAATAAGCATGGAAATATTACAGATGTTCTGACTAGTTTTAAGTCTGACTTGACCCTCACTTGTATGTAGTAATGTTTTATATAAACTTGGTTGGCTTAAACTAGGGCAGGTGAAATTGTAACATGATACCTACAGTAGACATGGTTTTGGTAAACTTGCTGAAGAGTTGTTTATACATTCTGATATATGGTCTAGTATCTAAGTGTATGTAGATCTGCATCTATGAATAGGTATGATATAAGTTGATAGAATATAATGAATGATAAATATGCTGCATCAAAATGTATGAAATATACCTATAAAACCATATGCAGGTGCACATTCTTTGTGTTCTATACCACTTCCATATGTAGTATGTGTGTACACGTGAGCACACACGTGTGCTGAAGGGTATACCTGTACCTGTGTGTTGCTGTGGTCTCCAGTGTATAGTTTATAGTTTGGAGAGAAATCATCCTCCATCATTCTTCACTGCTGAGCTGCAGCAGACCAGGCCAGCACATCATTTGTTAACAGCGACAAAGCCACACTCATAAACGCCGACATGTTACATTAATTTATAGGCACTGAGTGACTTATTAAATGTGACGTGTGAAATATAACAGGGCCCGGTATGGATGATTAGGTTTTGGGCTTTGAATTGTTGACAAGGCAGGGGTAATGAATTGCAGGACACAAGCTAGTATGTTTCCCCCTCATTAGTCAGTATTAGCTGCATTAATAGTAATAATTGGATATATTCATCATTTAAAATGTTTTAATAAATGTTTGGACAGCACCTGATCTAGTCTGTCAAATATTAGACTGGAAGGTTTGTGATGGGAGAAAAATTATGCTATTCCTTCTGCAGAGATTTATACAGCCTAAGGGGTGCCATTTGCCAATGTCCTTTAGGAAGTAATGGGTGGAGATAGTTTGCAAAAAGACAGTGCAACAAGAGAGAAACCAACCTCTCTCATATTTCAGGAATAGATTTTCATTTTATCCTAGAGACTTCCTTGTCCTGCGGTCAAGTCTCCAAGACAGGGTCTAAATTGGTTATTTGTGGTCTGTTGCCAACCTCAGATCAGAACTTCACAGAAGGCGTGCATGTTTCCATCTGATTTTTTTGTTTCACTCTTTTACAACTGCAGTCTGAATGTTGCCCAGACCTCTGGAACTTTCCAATTTGGGGGTTTGGCTCGGACACATCAGTACTTTGAACTATTAGCATATTTAAGATTCCAGAAAGTTTTATGCCTGGACAACTTAAAAACGTGTTTCTTTGTGGGATGGAGACAAGACACTTCCGTGGGTGTTTTAACACTTCCACTTCCATTCTTGGTTTCTGTATCTCAAATGCACAATTGCACACAGTTTGGTAAAGATTTCTCTGATTAAAGAAAAGAAATATATATTTTTTTTCTCATTATCTGGTGATCTTCAGAACTGGAACTTAAAAAATAACCTAAAACTGTTACCAAGGAATGCAGACTGTGTTTGTCTCTTGCTTTGAAAGGGACATGTAGGTGAACACTAAAATGTGCCTTCTAAATGACTGGGAGGAGATCGAGGTGACCATGTCCAGTTGCAAAAAAAGTTGTATCAAAACATAAAGCTCAAAACTTGTGCCACATCATTTGACTGTAACCTGTTATGTATTGAAATCCATTTTTAAAGGCAACCTTTAGAATATACAAAAGCAAAAGCACATGGAGCTATTGGCACTGTATCACTGTATCACTAGACTGACAATTTTTATCTTAAAAGAAGAGTCCTCTAAGGAAAAGCTACTGTGGAAAGCAGTGTTTGGTGACTCAGTGGGAGGTATGCTTCCCTTTTAGATACTACTGAAGAGGTGCACACTAGGGAGTACTGTGTTGCTTGAGGTGCTGTCTTTCAGGAGAGACAGAGAGTCAAGTGTCTGGCCACCTGTAGTCATAACAAGTCCCAAGACACTTACTGCAAGGATGAAAGTTTTCTCCTCAGTGTCCTTGCTAGTTCTAGCTAGCTCATACTGAACATTGTGAATCTTTTAGATGAAGGGATCCTCACACTCTTCTAAATACAGTTGACCAAACCTGCCTCTTTATATCCAAGAACTCTGTGCAAAAAGTTGGTGGAGGATTCAGAAGGTGCCAAGGCTAAATCTGTCTGTGGATAAGTGATGCTGCAGCTCTGGAATGGCAGGAAAGATTCATTGCAGGGGCAGGAACAGTGGGACCATTTTGCATTTGTCGTAGTTATTCTGTGTAGTAGAAGAAAACTTTGGAGGTAGAAATTTGGTTATTCAGTTGTAATCAGAATTATTTATATTTCTGAACTTGGAGTAATGTTATTTCTTCTAATATATTCCAAAGTCACATGCAACTTGTTTAGATAATGTATATTTAACTGTACTTTCCTCTTCAGTTTAAATCAAGCCCTGAGTATTATTTTGTCAGAGTTGTCTGTTAGTTGGTGGTTATTGTTGACAAGTTGATGTGAGGGTATTTTAGCATGTTGTCTAACATGTGTCTGCTGATAAGTTTGTCATTGGCACTGCATAATATTTCTTCAAACTCCCTCTTAATTTTTATTTTGAGATTAAGCAGGCATTTAAAACTTGATACTGTATGCTCAGCAAATGAGATTCATCAAGCCTTCGGGCACAGGGCTGTGTTTTTTATTTCCTGTATTAGTTAACTCTTGGCCTGGAGTCTCAATTCACTATAGAAGATGAAAATTCATGTTTTCTCTAGCTTTATATTAATATGTCTGAGATCATGCCCTGATCTTGTCATCTAGGTTCACATTGTTTAGCCAAGTATCTTAAAGAATTTCAGCCTTTTCATTAGTGATGTGCATGTGTCATAGAAAGGATAATGTGTTACAGCATTGAAGTTAGTTATTATGCAATTAGGTCTTTAGGTAGAACTTTGTTAGAGCTACAGAACTGAGTGAAAAAAGAATGATCGATGTTCAGTACTTATGTAGAGTTCTTGATAATTTTAGGGTACTTTAGAGAGAAAGATTTTGAGTGAGGTTTGTTTGTTACGTTTGCATTAGCCAGGAATTGTTTTTTTTCCAGGGAGGTGCTAGATATGGCAGCTGTAAATTTGTGCTGATCCTCTTTACTCTTTGCCAGTTGCTGGCACTATTGCTTTCAAAAGATCAATAGAACATAAAATAGAGCTAAGGAGTGAAAGGTTGTTAAGTAACAAGCACTTCCTAGTCCATTGGACATCTCAGTGACACAGCCAGATATCTAGAAATACATGAGAGATCTCAACTGTTGTTGGTGTTTTAGCACCCATGGAAGATATCTGTGGTAGCTAATGGAGTCACCTTTTTTCCAACTATAATAACACACATTGTTGTGTACTCCCTTGTGCTAGTGCTGTGCCTCTGTCTTTACAATGTCTTTTGTCCATTGAACTCTGTGCTAAATATGCAGTTTCTCATAATTCCAAACAGCAAAGTACAAAGTGGCATGAGTATAATATATTAGATTACAGCCAACTCTTGTCCTTACCTTGCTCTAGTTGTAACTTGTCACTAGCATCCTGATCTGAATTCTACTCTGGTTTTGTGACATCTGGTTTTGTCCTTCAGCTTGGGTACCCTCACTGAATGGCTGACTTCAAGGACAGAAGAAAATACTCTTGTGAGCTGCATCACCTTTCCAAATGAGTGCAAAAGATAACTTTGTGGCTACCAGCTATAATGTCTTTTGCACATCTCTCTGACACAGAAGAGAGCATCAGCAAAAGTATTTTTCCTACATATTCAAGGCCCACTGCTTTAAGAAAAGCTCTGAAGCACTTAATCCAAAACTTGTGGTATAAGCAGATATGATTTGATTTTACGTGTCTGCTCCAGAGGTCATTATTTCCAAAATTAATTAATTTATTTCAATGCCATGTGAAAGGTAGCAGATACATGCAATAGTTATTGATGACATCTCCAGCATTTTAAATACTGCGATCCACTTCATATCACTTCAAAACCTCTTTCTCTGTGGTGACTTACAATGAATTTTACAGTTTCTAGATTGCTTGTCCATACACACACCAAAAATTATGCAGCGTTTTCTATCTAGAGCCAGTTCAGGATCCCCTTCAAAAGCCCCTGGAATATATTCTGTCTTGAGCCACCACATGCACAGCTCAAAGAAACTGCCTCCGCCTTTCCACAAAACAGCTCTTTGCTTCCTTCCAGCACTCAAAATAGCAACTATACTCCAGATCCATCCTCATTGCCAGAGCTCCCTGCTGTAAAGGAAGTGAGGGCTTTATACTCTTAAATATCATGAAACATGGGAACCCCTGGATGAATGTCCCGCTTGTGGGCAGAAGCTGAAGGTAGCACTTGACTTTCTTCCACAGCATTTTTGTGCTGGACCCATTCTTGTATAAATAGCAACATCCATACCCATGGGCACTTAATTCTAGACTCACTTAGACTCATCCTCACCAGTTTCTTTAAAAGATTCTTTTTAATTATTTTGGGTTTTTTCCTCTCCTTGCTTTGACCCCAGAGAGCAAAGAAGGTTATTACAAAAAGTAAAATCACATCTCCCAGCTGCATGTCTGTCAGATTGTCCTGTATCACCTATTCTGACCAGGTTCCCAGGTTCCCAGGTTAGTTTTGTTTTTAAATTATTAAAAGTTAACTTTTAATAACCCAGTAACTTGAAGTTATTGGGTTTTTTTTTCTCCCCCACATAAGGTCCTTCACTGCTGCTACTTTACTCAAAGCAAACACTCCATTTGCTTTTTAAAGTATAAGTTTTCTTAGGAGGGGATGCAATCAGTCTTTCATCATACTGACACTCTCCAACTATTCCTCTGTGATGGCTTGGATGGGTCAGGTGAGGTAAGTTCCACCAATCTTCATAGCAGGACTGAGCGAACAAGAGATTTACAGCCATGTTTCTAAGTTGCCCATTGCTGTTGCAGTTCTGCTGAGGATTTAGTGATACACAAACTGAGACAGGGATGTCATCTCAGCAGTAAATCCTCTGGTCTTACAGTGTCTGTTGTACTGACGATGATCCTGAGGCAGTGAAGCAGCTGCAGTCCAGAGCCCCTGAGTTTACACAGAGTCAGCATCTCATGGGCACACTTCAGCACATGTGCTAAGTTTCTGTTCCATTTCTCTGGAACTGGAAATTCCTTGGGTTCTGCATGATTCTGAGACCTGAATGAACTCAATAATTGCTTTCTTTGTTTCTTGTGTGCTTCTGCTTCACAACTGGCTTACACTGTGAGGTATTGTAAGTAAGAGCATCTTTCTTTGTCATTTCTTTCTCTTCAGGCTCTCAGTCCTGCATGTAAATCTGGTCAACAATCACTTCCATGTCAGTCTAAGCAGACCTGGCTTTTTTCACATTAAGCATCTATCACTTAAAAGAAAAAAAAACCACAAAACAAAACAAACACCTTGAGAACACAACGGAGCAGGTTCTGTGCCAGGTCTCTGGAGGGAATGCTGTTGTAACATGATGTCTACACCTAGCATAACCATTCAAGGGTACATCTGTTCAGATGGGTTTTGAGTAGCACTCCACCTCTATATGTACAGAAAGTTTTCTCAGTGCTTTAGAGGCCCAGGCTCTGGCCAGAAGGTACCACACACATGGCCTTAAATAGCCTGACCCTTTGGGTTGTGCAGATTCAAATGATAGCACTGGTGCATCAAGGTTATTTTAGGACTTTATTGGTGTCAGTTTATTTGAGGAATCATTAATTATTGCATGTGCGGGCGTATTGGACACAAGTTTTCATGCGGGTGGTTTACATGTGCCTGATCCACGGAAAGGTGGGAAATGCTTTTCCCACACGTGAAGCATTTACCATGTGAATCTTTATAACTTCCTCAGTAAGCTGATGAAAGAAATATGTCATCAGCACCCTCGGCTCAAGGTGACAAGTTTTAAGGTCCATGCCTGCTGTGAGAAAACCAGCTTCAGATGGTTGGATTAACACTGCTCTCTGACATCCTATGAGTTTGATACTGCTGATGCTTTTTGGTAACCACACTAAAGTTACCTTGAGGTAGCAGGCAACCAAATACTGATATCACATTGCAGCAACAGTAATGCTGTTATCTGTCATCACTTACACTGAACAGAGGTTCTTTTAGCAAAACTATGACTCTGGGAGGGCTGCTAATTCAATGGCATTGTGTGAACTATGACAGACCACAGAGCTGGGTTATGTTTTCTTTCCAGTGGCTGAAGCTTAGCATCTTCTGTAAAAATTAAAAATAGTTAACCCAATTTCCTACCTTAGTATATAAGGGGTGAAGCAAGAGCGAAATGGGGGCAGCATGAAGGGAAAAGTAGTTAAACTAAAGCAAATTGATAAAATATTGTTTGGTTTGTTCCTGTTAACTGAAGGGTAAATTCTGTTGGTTATGTGACTTACTCACTTGATAATAATGCACTGTGGTGCTGGAAAGTTAGTCACAATTTCATCTAAAGCCCTGGCCTATCAGCTCGTAAAGCATAGTCTGTGATTTGAAGCATGCAAATAAAGGCAGCTTTGGGAGGCTTCTGTGATTTGTAAGCTAGCAACTGGAGCCGTGCATGGGGCATGGGCGCAGGCACTGCACTGCTTATCTCACAGTGCTGTTTGTGTCAATATAATGTAAAGGATGAGTGTATGTTCAGTTATCTTGCATCTAGCTGTCATAAACCAAATACACTGTGTGTACTCTGTACTCAGATGGCATAAAGTCTTTCTGACTTTTTTTGTGAGATAGGAGGGTAGCTGCAGTTCAAATGTAATAAAAATTTGAGCTAACGGAGCTGGGCACAAGCAAGGAGCTCTGCAAACATTCAGATTTTCACTACTTTAAGAAAGAAAAAAATTATTAAACAGTCAGGCCTGGGGGCAAAATTAAATTACAGAAAACTGAGCACTCAAACCTGCCTCTGGACTGTTTTAATTCTGTGTTGTGATGTTGTTTTTTGGTAGCGTTATCTCTTTCTTTTCTTATTAAATGTCTGGGAGAAGAAACCAAAACGGTCTCTCTGGGATTTTAACTCACTCATGGGAGAAAATGCCAAACACGCTTTCCCAAACTGCTCTAAATTTCTCTGATGCATTATAATTCAGTATCAGAGCACTAGAGAAATCCAGAAGATGCAAGATGAAAAATTGATACGCTGTGCTTCACTGTGCAGAACACACAGACCTGAGGAAAAGTGACTGGGAACACATGCTGAAGCAAGCAATGAGTAATTTAAGGCTGTTTTGGGCAGTCCTGTCTTCTGATTTGGTGATTACGTGGATGCCTCCTCAGCTATTTGCTGTGCTGAGCTGAATATTTACTGTATTGATAACAGCAAACCCAGGCAATGCTAGCTCCAGGAGTCAGAGCAAGTTCACAAAAATAACATAGACTATTCTGTTTCTATTATGGCATTGCCTGAAGAATCTCAGTCAGTAGACTCTGACTGCTTGAGGCTTATTCTCCATGTCATGTTGCCTCTCTCAGACCTTTTCTGCAATTCAGGAAGACACAGATTTTCTAGTAAAATAAATAATTTTCAGGCTTTTGTGTTTGCTTTTTTCCCCCTTTTTTGTTTGTTTGTTTGTTTTTAATCTATTGGATTTTTCAGCATCTTATGAATGCCAAATAGAGGCCTGGTTCTGCTTCCATTTTAAGTCAGTGAGACCTCTGAAACCAGGGAGAGCAGATTTGAAATTGTTTTGTTCTTAATTAGGATGTTTGACAACTCAAGAAGGTTATGGTTAGAAGAGAGTTAGATGGCTGTGTCTGGAGCTTGATTTCTCTTCTGCAGAGTAAATTTCCTGTTGTAAAAATGCCACAAAAGGTAGCTACTGCTGTTTACTGACTAAAAAGCCAAGTAAAATCCAGCTGTGAACGTGTGGGTAATGGGAGGTTTTTCCCTATGCCTATATTTGATTTCCATACACAACCTCATGTTGGTAAGCATCAGTGTAAAACTCAGGTTTTCTTTAGTGAATAGAGTACCTGACATGACCGGTGAGTTGTGTGTGAAAAGTTCTGCAAACAGAACAAAACAACCCAACAAAAAGAACCAAAAAAACCCAAAACCAAAACCCAACCAACCAAAAAAAAACCCCAAGAGCCAAGCAAAACTCAACTGAGAACAAAAAGTAAACCGTTGCAGCAATAGACTTGATAGAAAATGGGAATCTTCATGTCTTAAATGCTAAGGAGCTTTTTTCCCCTTTTCTTTCTACAGTTATTAGTAGAGCTGTTCTCAGCTCGGGTTTTCTGTAGCATAGGAAATTCCATTATTTTGACAATGTTTCCCTGGCAGAGTGGAATAAAACAAAATGTGGTTCCTTCAAGTAAAGTTTCAAAATGTGGAAAATGACAGAAATTATTGTTCAAGACAAACACACACACAAATGCTTTAATTGAAGTTAATGTTTTGAAAATTCCATTGTCAAATAGGAGATTAGTTTAGAAAAATCAATTTCAGAGGGAACAAATTTAGCTTCCTCCTTATAAAATTTCTAAAGAGACACCTGTGCATTTTTATTATTTACTTTTCCAAATAAAATGACATTAAATGCATTTTCTCTATATTTTTATTTTAGTGGCAAATTACTAACTAGAATTAGTTAACAACAGGTGCAGTGTAAGTTATTGTAGTACTCATTACATATTGTTTGAGGCAGTTATATTTGTAGCATCACATCCCCAGCATCTTCTTGAGGACAACCAAAAAAGGAGGGAGGCTAACCTCAGTGCTGGTTCTGCAAGGTACTGAAGTATGTGAGTAGTACCTTTGTCTCCATCAGTGCTGCTTGTGTATTTAAATTTATGCACATATTTAGTACTCTGCTGAATTGGTATGTCATACAGAATGGGCATGCAATCCTTTTATCTGATGGACAGTCGCTAGTTATTGCACTGGCCCATGTATTTTGGTTTTGCTCATTTTGCAAACCCACATATACTTACTGCTGTGTTTCAACCAGGAGTCTCACGTTACCCTCTTCTATCAAATGTGTTTATACCTCAGAAAAGGTGCATTTTGTCAATTCTGTTTGCCCTAGCTGGGTTTAAGTTGTATAACTGGCACTCACTTTCTGGATAGCCACTGGTCTGGCTGACCTTGGCAGCATGACAGCTGTCGTATTTTCACATGGATGAACTGTTCTTGAACAACTTCTCCAATGTGTTGGGAACAAACAAGCTTTTCTTCAGCATCAGGAATGCAGCAGGTCTTCTTTCCAACTTTTTTCCTCCTTCCACAGACATATTTATTGTGGCAATGGCAAGAAAATCCTACTGCTAAGCCTTCGTGTTTGAGTTCCTTTAAATTTCCTTCAGGGGAGTGACAGAAAAACCAACCAAGATCATGTCAGAGCTTGCTTTCTTTAATTTAACTCTTCATTTATTATTAATAGACATGGGTATTAATTTGTAGTGGCAAGAAAAGTAGGAGGGCAAAATCCTTTTACATCTTTATTGCTAGTATTTCCATGTCTGCTGTGTATTTATTTTATTTAAATCATGGTGTTATTTAGCAGTGACAAAGACTGGGCGCTGCTGGGGAGGGTATTGCACAAACCCAAAGGGTTGCAGTGTGAAGTACATAATGGCCAGCAATGAATGGCAGGGAGTATTTTATACAAGTGGAGTGACCTCCAGCTGATAGCGTGCTCACTAGATCCTTCAGCTGAATGAGGGGAATCAGAGGATGGAAGGAGCAGGAATGAGGAGGGAGCCAGTGGCAGGGAGTTAGAAGTAGCAGAGTGGCAAAGCAGCTTAAATGTGAGCTAAAATTAACTGGTTTTCTCCAAAACTGCACACCCTCTAACCATGTCTCTGTGGTATAAGGGGCAAAGCATGGGGTCCTCTGATTTAATAGCAATGTAAGTCATTAAATCCAGGTGCTTTATAAAAGTTTGCATGATTCTGGACCTGAGCTGATTTACATGGAGCTGGCTTGTGTTTCTCTGCTCCATATGCACAAATGCTCTTCACACCAGGGATGGTAGCAGTCAGGAAGGGGATCAGAAATATGTTTTCTTTGATTCATGCGAAAAAAAACCCCCAAACCTTCAAGGGTAGCAATAAGTGTTGATGACTGAGTCTTATGTGGCAGAAAAGCTGGTGTTCAGCAATCACAAGTTTGGAGGGAGAGTTAAAATTGAAGATTTTATCAACACTCTTGTGTTTTGCATGTTTTTTCATCTTGGGAATGAATTTCAGACCGCCGTGGTTAGTATTAATGCTATATATCCTCTGTGGTTAGTATTAATGCTATACAGCCTTGCCAAACACAGAGAAAGTTAGAACCGAAAAAATTACCTACTGCAAAGAAGTTAGATGCAAACAAATGGAGATGGAGGTTTATGCTTACAAAGAGCTCATGTTGGCACTTCTGGACCAGTCCTGTCAATCTAAATCTGAAATGTTTGCAGAGTGAAGTGTTTCTAATGAGCAAGGCTGGTGGGACTGGACCCAGGTGAAGAAGGCACCTGAACAAGTGATTTAAAGCAGGGACTGTGAGAGACAGGGCTGAACCCTGTGAATCAAACTGCTCCGTTCTACCCTTGTCTTAATCTATTTGCATCGACCTTCCTGCCAGAGCCGGCGGAGGCCGTCAGCCGGCACATGCTGTGTGCCAGCTCGGGAGCCGCTAGGCTCTTGCCTGGATGAGTGTGGGATGCTTTCGTGTAGCCAGGGGGATCCAGCCCTGGTGTGTTCCAAAGCAAAGTGCAGCCTATAATTTGTTTTGTCTTTCAGTTGAATAAAAATACGGTGCTGGGCAGAATGTGTTCTGTAAACGTTGACTTCTTCCTTAAAATGCAGTGAGTGAATTTGGCTGGGTAAGCGTGGGGTCTTGGAAATGCCTCTGAAAATACTGTTCTTTTTTTTTAAGTTGATTTTTTTTTTCTGGAGTTAATTTAATTCAAAGGATGTTTTGTTTGGTTGCTTGCTTGCCTGCCTGCCTGCCTGAGGTTTTCTCATAGGTTTAAATAGACGAGATTCATTTCTTCTGAAGTTTATTTTGGTGAAGCTTCTGTGGAATCTGGAGGAGATAACACAGTGCAAATGGAGTTAGACTTTGAAACTTTGGGTTAGAGTTTTAGGACCCCAGAAGCCAACTCTTGTATGTCATAATGGTTTTCCAAGCATTTGAACTGATGTTATCTGAGACTTTGTAACAGAAGAGAAGGCCCATAGTTTCTCTGAAAAGCTTTACAAACAGCTTACCATCTCTTTAGTGACCCTTGAGTCAGCCCACAAACTTCTATTGTCATGCACTCATGTGCTGTGCAAAGCCACACTGGGAAGGCGCACCCCACATTTGCATGGCTGGTGCTGTCTTTCCATGCAGATTTCTCTACCTATTCCATGTCCCAGCTCCATGTCCCAGCTCCCCTTGGGTCCAGGCTGTTTCTCCAGGGCTGCAGCAGACCGGGTAGGCAGCTGCTGGCCTTGGTGCTTGGTGAAGCCACCAGAAATCCCTCAGCAAACCCAGGTCAGTGCCAGCTTCTCCCCAAAGAGTGAGTGGCTCTGAGAGGTTTTGCCGCATAAGGGGCTGTTCAAGGCTGTAGGTCCCAGCTGACAGGGATGTCTTTGCCTCCCAACAGATGGCCAGCCTTTTTATTTCAGCAAGCCATCTCGCACGGAGGGGTGGTCTCCGGATCCTGCCAGCATTTCGCATGACAGGGCCAGCTTAGGGCAAGAGGGATCTGATGTCCGTGCCCTTCATAGCTCATGAGCTAAATGACCAGCTGCTGACAGGAAACCCATCATCTGAAGTGTAAGATCCTGAACTCTCCCCGCTTTTCGTTTTTCTTTGGCAGAATTAATGCCCTGTTTGCTTGTCTCTCAGAATCCATTCTGGCATGAGTACAAACCCTTGCCTAGTGGCAAGCAGTTGTCTGGATTTGAGATGCCAAAATTTGTGCTGACAGCTCCTTCTACACGATCTGAGTCAGGCTGTCACAGCTGGCCATTAGAGGCTTAAAAAGACACACGCATGTACAACAAATAACACCAACTTTTTGTTACTGAATATCAGAACCTGCTTGATGAGAAAATGTAATGGCTTACACTGCTCTTTATTTCATATAAACAAGCACGGTGTCTCCAAACCCCTGTTCAAGTGTGGCAGCTGTTTATGTTGATAGTTTGCTCTTACTTAGGAGCACATGTCTAGAAGGACTTCCTCAGTCAGGAGATCCAGTCCTTGATAATCCCAGGCATCACATTTTATAATCATCCTCATTGCCTTACTTTTCTGCAATGAAAACAGTCCCTTGTAGTTTCAATTTGTCTTTGCAGCCATTTGCCTAGTGTGATTGTCTTGGCATGGAGGAGCAAGCACCAAAGCTTGCCTTGTTGAGGGTCAGCATCACAACTAGAGCAGAGCAAAAACTGCTCCTCATCAAGAAGGGATTTTTTGAAGCTGTTTACCCTGCAGTTTTGCCTTTTTGGGTGGAAGCGTGTGCAAATTTGGCTGACCTTGTATTCAGTTTGGGTGTTAGGAGATGGATGCTTGCAGAAGTTAACTTTCTGATTTAAAATAAAACAGGATCAAACAATTTCTCGCTCCAGTTTTGCGTAGGGAAACAGGTCAGAATAGCTTCTGCTTAGTCATCTGGTGGTTATTGCAAGAGTAATGCTGCTCTGCCTGGTTGTGCTGGGTTTTAAACTTGCTATAGGATTAAATTTTGTATGGCTGAGCTTCAGTAGACCTTATTCTGTAGTTTATTTTGGACAAAAGGTTGATAAACTTTGGCTCTCAGGGAGGAAGCTGGGAATCTGAAACCCACTATTATTCATTGACTTGTCTTTATGAGTTTACAGTCTAGTGATGCATAACGCTGAAGGAAATATTTTCAGTGAAATGTTCGCTTGTTTCTTTGGCTTTGTAAAATGCAATGTCTTTTCTTAGAGATATATGTCAGGGTCATATAGCTACTTCAGTGAACTGTGTATGGCCAGGAAACAGACTGCACAGAAAACACTTCAGTTCTCCATGAAGTCAGGCTTTTAACCAACGCTTACCCCTTTCTCTCAGAGTTTTGAGTCTCCCACTAGCCACTGTTGGAGCATTAATTTTATGCACAAACTGAGTTTAATTGTGGGAGATTTCAACCGTAGGGAACATTTTGAGGATGTTTGTATTATGTCAAAATTTGAGCATGACAGCGAACTTTGAAAACCAAACCCCATTTGTACATATGGGAATTTTCATGACTGTTATTTTTCTGTCCTCTTTTGGCTGTGCTGAAATATGTGCCTCTTACTTACTTGCTGCTATGAATGGCACGGCGAAGCTGGCGTTCACCATGAGAGGGACTGACTTTGCAAACTTTAACAGCTCTAATGCAACAGATATATTACTTTAACCCTTAAATGTTTAGGACATGGTTGCACATTTTGCTGGACTGGGGTCTGTGGAAGCTCTGCTCCCTCTTTGGTTGGTCAGTGGGAGGATTTGTCTGAAAACTAATGTAAATAAGGCTTTGTTGAATCAAATGTGCAGATGTTGCATAGGACTACTACACACATAAGATGTTAATGTCCCTTTCTCTTTCTCCACAGGTTCTTCTTGAAATTTTTCCTCAAATGTAACCAAAATTGCCTAAAAAATGCAGGAAACCCTCGAGACATGCGTCGGTTCCAGGTCAGTTGGACACACTTCCTCCTTTAAAAACCAGCATCTGTTAGGAGCAGAAGTACTTTGACCCAAACTAACCTAGTAATTCACTGGAAGATGCTAAAAACAAAAGGTCACAAAATATTGCCTGAGGACTTCTTGTCACAGCAGAATTGGCAGGAAGTAGTTGGGGTTTCTTGCTCTAGACAATAATAAAGATAATGTCATCTCCATGGGAAATGAAAGCATGGGAAGGAAAAATCAAAATGACCTCACTGTTGGTTTAAGTTATGGGGCTACCCTGCACTGAGATACTCCCTTCTGCCTGGGGAACTATCTGCCTTCATACAAACACCAAATGAGCACCATGTCTATTGGAAGGGGCAGAGGAGGATATAAAAGTAATTAACAAAATCAGGCTTGAAGCTACTCTTCAGCATTTATTCTTCAGCAGCATTAAAGACTCGTTAAAGTTCATCCATGAGCTGAAGGTCCATCCCTGCAGTCAGCACTTGGAAAAACCTGCCATTAAGTGTATCTTTCTTGGGAGGTTTTTGGCTGGTATTTCCCCACTGTTGCAGGATATGGCAGTGGGACTTGGGAACACACTTCAGATCACCAAGAATATTTTGTTATGCTGCATCTGTGTCCATGACTACATTTGGGGTCAAGTATGGTACTGTCCCTTGGAAGATGGTCTGCACTTGTCTTCCCCAGTGCTGGCAGCAACCTTGGTCCTTTGGACCAATATGGTCCTTTGACTGTGCCAATAATGCTTTACCTGAGTATGTGCTGAATAAAACTATGGGGTAGAGAGCCATAGGACCTTCTGTTTTGATAAGAGGAGTCTATGTGGCCCAGGAAGAAAATATGATAGAGTCTGTAAGAGGGGATTTGCCTTGGGGTTCTGAGAAAGAACTAGGAGGTTTGTCCTGTGGACCACATGGATCTTTGGGGGAAGAAAACTCCAAAAGACAGCTGTTTTCTACAGTAGCTCAGGACCTTGTTTCCTTCTTTTTCAGTGTTACTGCACTTAAATAAAAGTGCTAAATGTTATGTAAATGGCAATATTATTTATATGTCAAACATATGTCTTTTGTTGGACTGTTTAATTGCAACAGTGCTGTAAGGCAGAAGGGTGTTGTTTGCCCCTTTGAACACAGAAGTGAAGAAGTGAGGATATGTGGCCACAGGGATTAAATTAATCAGTATAAGAGCAAACATTAGCATGGCAGAGCCCTTGGCTTCTCATGCCACACTCCTCCCTTTGTCACGTTTCTCCTGTGATTCGAGAGGGCATTATCACTAAAAGAGGAAGTGGAAAAAGGACTCTCACCAGCACAGAGATTTAGGCTAAGCAGTCACCCCTGGGGTCTGTCAGAGCTTGCTTCACAACATGTACACTCTGCTGGGTTTGTGCTCGTCCAAGCTTGAGGCTGATTTTCATATGGTAATGCCTTCGCATGTTCTCTCAGAACAGCAATCAGGAGCCTGTGTCATCGAGTAGGTAGGACATAGGAAAGGTTGTTGATCTCTTGACTTGTAAAGACATTCTGTCATACAAACCCAGCTTCACAGCAGTTGAGCTTTCCATGTGTAAACAGAGACTGCTTAATTACACAGGTCATGTCAATTAGTGTGACCTTAGCATTTTCAAGAAATTAATCACTTTCAGCCAAGCGAACCACTGATGCTCTAATACAGGGTGGTACTGAAGCTTGCAGCATTTCGTTAAGTGCCCAGGGTTATTGTTTTACAATAGCTTCTTTTTTTTTTTTTTTTTTCCTTTTCTTCTTTTTCTTTTCTTTTTTCCTTTTTTTTTTTTTTTTAAT
>JBAFWW010038841.1:59358-71301 GCA_036873685.1 Agapornis canus | reverse complement strand
ATGGTTTAGTGTGAGGTGTCCCTGCTTATGGCAGGGGGGTTGGACCTAGATGATCCTAATGTCCTTCCAGCCCTAACTATTCTATGATTCTATGATTATTTTAAGGATAAAAGTTTCTGGTCTAATGTAGGTAATTACTGTTACCCAGATAATTTTTTTTCACTCAATCAACTACTTACTTTTGTCATAATTTGGGAGATTAATGATAACATAGTATGAATGGGACAAATAAATCAAACATCTAATTTTAACTGTGGGTGACATGGGAATGTACAATCCTAGAAAACAACTCAATGGCAAGCAGCTGGCATGAGTTTCAAACTGCCCTAATACTTAAAGTGCAGATGTTTACATGTGAGCTATATTTGTCTAAATTACCATTATAGTCAACCATGAAAACTTCCATGACAAGTAAGGGAATGATTCAACCAATGGGACTTTTC
The DNA here is from genome assembly GCA_036873685.1 of Agapornis canus. NCBI lineage: Eukaryota > Metazoa > Chordata > Aves > Psittaciformes > Psittacidae > Agapornis > Agapornis canus. Next base: position 70,858 of record JBAFWW010038841.1, on the reverse strand, counting down.
TTCAGATGCATAAGCAAAAGCATCTTCTGCCATTTGAAGAGATGCATTTGCTCAGAGCTTGACATTATACCAGACCTACAACAGAACTGTATTCTTCTGAACTCACAGCTGGAAACCTGTCAGCAAATGCCTCAAATGTTGACAGGCTTTGGACATCAAGCACCTCTCTAGGAAGCCTGTTCTGGTGTTTGACCACCCTCTTGGTAAACAAATGCTTCCTAATGTTCAGTCTAAACATCCCCTGGCTCAGCTTTGAACCATTCCCACAATTCCTGTCACTTGATCCCAGGGAGATCCCTCAGCCTCCTTCTCTCCAAACTAGACAAGCCCGAAATCAGCTGCCAGCTAGCACACCCAGATCCCGTTCTGCAGGGCTGTTTTCCAGTTACTCCTCTCCCAATTTATGCTTGTACCAGGCATTACTCTGTCTCAGGTGCAGAATCTGGCATTTGGACTTGTTAAATTTCATGCCATTAATGGTTGTTCGATTCTCTGTTTAGATCCCTGTACAAAGCCTCTCATCTTTCAAAAGAATCAACACCACCTCACATTTTGGTATCATCAAACTTGGAGGTGCTGAAACCCCTTCATCCAGATCATTGATAAATAGGATTGGCCCTAGGACTGAGCACTGAAGATCATCGCTGGGAACTGGTCACCAGCTAGATGCAGACCCATTCATTCTACTCTTTGAGCCCTGCCATTCAGCCAGCTCTTCACACAGCAATTACAGTAATAGTAATATGTAAACATTTGCAAATAAATGTAAAAATAGACAAAACCTTAAAAACTATAACATAGTACACTTATGGTTGACACAAAATTCTACTGTAATAACATGTATTTCATGTATTAAATGTATTTCAAAATTCATTGTAAATACTTTAAATATATTTAGAAGCTATACACAATGACAATGGTGCTTTCTGAAAAAGAAGGAAGGAGAATTGTAGCTGCTGGCAGGTTAGAATAAACCATAATACATTCAAAATGAAATAAAGACAGATATAAAAGACATCTCCTAATTCAGTAGACCATTTATAATGAAATATGAATCCTTTAAATATAGAGAATATATTAGCTGTAGTTAATATGTTAAAATTATTCCTTTCTGTAAATCTATTGTAAGTTATACATGTTTATAAATGTATTGACTTTTCATAAATCATGAACAGGCAACCTTTGTGAAACTTGAGAAATCTACTTCTGATTTGTCTGTTATCTTCTTTAGTATCTTCAAGACACAAGATTGCTTCTTGTGTAACATTTTAAAATGGCATGATTACTTGGAACTAATGCATCTTATTTTAAAGATCTGAAATATGAAACTTAAAACATCTTTTTGAGTTATTTATAACAAGGAAAATAATACAGTTGTAACTTGAAAACAGATTTTTTTTCTGTCATAATTTTCATTATGCAAATCCAGTTTTCCACTTCTATATAGAATGATGATAAGGTTTTGAGATCCTGATCTCAAGAAACTCTGGAATATTTCTTTCTGATTCCTTGCAAAAATACAGAATGCTTGCAATGTTCTTTATTCGGACTTATCGTCTTCCCTTGCCAAAGTAATAAACCCACAATATTTGCAAAGCTGCCTTGAGAAACTTGGAAAATGGTATAGAAATCTGGAATATGTCACATTTTATTAGGTGACTTTGCTGCATACACACCCAAGTTCCTGTCTCTTTTATGGCACATTATAATTTATGGTTTTTACACTTCTTTGCTGCAGATGCTGTACATTAATAGGACTGGAGAAGTGTTTCATGAATTATGGTGGATGCAGAATTTCAGGAACTGGATGCAATGCTAATGTGAAGGACTAAATTTCTGTGATACAGTTGCATGCTGTGGGGATAACTCTTTGCTCTGACAAAGTCCTTGAAATGTTGAAATGGTCTTTGTAAGGCCCCACTTATGAGGCTCTGCAGAAAGAAGTTTGTGTTTCAAAGTGGATTCTTTCCTCTAACCAACACAAACATCTCAGAATTAAGACCGAGAAACTTGCAGGATAAACAGGGATAGGGATAAACAACCACTACCCTTTATGGTACCAAACATGCATGATGTAACATTACCTAGTGAGTTTCTTATTCCTGCTATGTTCCATCTTCTACTTTCTGTCTGTAGTCTTTTTTATGCTTTTCATGCAAAGACGACTAGAATAATGGAAGGCACATTTTGAGAAATGTGTTGCCCTTTTGTAGAATAGCAGTCCATTTTTTTTTTTTAAGCATATTTCAGCCAACATAACAGAAAAAAAAAAGCATCATACAAGTGTGAAATATATTTTTTTCACAGTGATGGTACTTTCACCCTTATTTCTTATTAAAATTTCATAACCTAGTCCTGTTATATTACTGGTTTTATATATTTAAGTATTTTTTTAATAACAGGATTTACTTGTAAGATGAGCACCTTTGTGATCTGCACTTCTAGTTTCCTTTAATATATTCCACCTCTGATCTCATTCTATGTATATTTGGTCAAAATTATGTCTTCCTAATTTTCTTCTCCCTACCTCAAAGGACACTGAAGAAAATTTAGGGGATTCATAGCTTTCCTGTTGCCCTCTGAAAAGTGCACAGAGACTGACACTAGTATTTGTTTTCCGTAATAAACTGAATAACCAGGGAAGTAACTTTCCTTTCAGACTTCCTTCAGTAGAAGAGGGAAAAAATAAATGACAGTAAAGGGATACCCAAGAATTTTGTTACCAGTTTCACCAGTACAGTATTTGCACAAGGACTTTCCATTTATTTTCACTATCAGCAAACTGGGAAAATAATCCCATACTTTGTTACATAGAGAGCTTATAGTTCCATGCTTTGCTCTGTAAAGAATTCCATAGAGAATTTGGACTGGCTATGTATCTCTAAGTTATAAATAATGGGTTTGTTTTTTTTTTTTTTTAACTAATGCTCATCTTTCAAATGGGAAGATATAGTTTTTGGAATAAACTCAAAAATGCACATTCGTCTTTGCTAGGTGTATAAATACTTGAATGCTAGAGAAGGAAGGGAATTAACATTATTTTGTAGGATCTTTTATTATGGCATTCTGAACATGACTGTTATCTCCTGGGACTAAGCAGAATTACTATCCAATCTAAGAGAAGGACACTCTTACAAAACCTATGACCTGAGGACTTTGCTGTCAGTGTCCTAGCTAGCTAGGCCCTGGCAATTAAATCTCTGGTGTAAAGAGTGGGGCCAGTTCTGCACAAGCTGCACCTCACCTAAAAAACCCACTGCACAGGCTGGAAGGCTTTACTCTCACTTTTCTGTATGGACAGGCAAGGGTCCAAATGGCAGGTTACAAGGTGCATGGGAAGCTGCAGATCCAACCTTGCATGCGGGCAGATCAGTGCATGGGTCCCTCAAGATTGCCCCAGGAGATGACAGTCCTGTTCAGAAACAACCTGAATGCCTAAGCAGCCTTTTTTCTAACCAGATTTGCCTATCCCACATGCCCTTGGTCATTGTGCTTGTAGTAAGTGTGGGTAAAACCCTTCCCAAATCTTTGCTCGCGAAGCCAAGCCGTCAATCAGTCACTCTGTTCTGTAATGTCTAGTAACTCTGCCATTTTTAGCTCTCCTTTTTCTCCCCTATGTTTAGTTTGCTTTCTTGCACTTTTAATTCATCTGTCTCTTCTCCTGTCTCAGAGTTGATAGTGCCACCAGGTCCTGGCTTTCTCCCCCTTTATTCTTATCTGTTTAATTCCGTTTTTTTTAAATCCAGGTACTCTGTCATTTCTTTTTTTTAACAAAAGTGCTTCAACCCAATTTCTTCAAATGCTTGGGGTGCTGTGATCATTATTGTTTCTTCTTTCCGCTTTAACTCTCTTTTCCATTTTACTCATACTTCTCTCTGCTTTTTCTGCGTAGAATCTTGCTGTTGTCCTTTATAAGAAAATGATAAAATGTGATCTTTCCCTTTCTATTCACAGTCTTCTTTTTTCTCTCCTTTGCTCAGGTATGGAAGTTAGTCATGGTTCCTTAATATCTCTGTCTTCCGAGGGGACTCATCACCTGTTAATATCCTTATGGTTGCCTTTTCCCATCCCTTATTATTCTTGTCAGTGTTTGTCTGGAGTCCATCTTTTTTCCCCTTGTATTTAGAAAGTAAAAAACAGAGAAACACTTGATCAGCTTATTTCTGAATTTCTAACAAAGTCTCTCTTTCACCCTTCGTTAATTATGTTTGAATGTGGAGTTTTCAGTTGTTGCATTGAGTTCCTTTTGTGGGTGGTTGGTTGGTTTATACTACAGCCTTTCCTTGGACTGGAATTTATCCCTTCTGCTAAAAGTGCTCTCTCCAAAGATGGTGTTTCAGGTTATTGAAGTTTAGCAATCTAGACAGTAGTTATTCCACTTTAGTTGTCTAGAGTCTTAAAATACATAATGGGGAGACAGAGAGTGTGCGTGAACAGTAGTTCATGCTGGATTTATTAATCAGATAAGATTAGGAGATGTTGGAAAGTGTCCCACCTGACACTCTCTAACACCTGTCTCACCTGGTTATGGGGAGCTGACTGACTGCAACATGTAGTCAAGCTTTTAGGTGGCAAAACTTTGAGGACTGTCTGACCTATTGTCTTCTGTCTAGACACTGTACTGATGCTTTTGTATGTCAGTCACCTAGGCTGTTCATCACTGCTTATCAGTCCTGCCCTTCTGAGACTGTTGTCATTTTGTTGTTGACCAATCTCTGTAACCAGTTCTTCAGATGATTGCCCACTTCAGCATTCAGAAGGAGTTTCTATGGACTTCATCCTGTCTTCCTTTCTTCTCTTTCTTAACTCATCTCTGAATAATCAGAGACAGATTTATTTACTGTCTTTGGATGATCTGAGATCCTCCTTTCTGCTTTAAGCCTATCTCCTAACTAGTTAAAATCTTAACCCCACGCTCTGATACCTGGTATACCTTGCAGTAATCTCAAGACTAGAAGGTTTGAAAGGACCCTTTTCTGTTTCTGATAGGCAAAAATCATCCTCTTGCTTGCTGTTTGGGCCTTGTAGTCCCATTGTTATTGTAAATAGTTATTTCCCTAGAACTTGCAGCTTCTTTCTGAATAATGTTACTAAAATAAATTTGTTCTTTCTGGTCACAGTTCTCCAAATCTGGTTTTCCTCTCCCCATCTTAGGTGTTTAATTGTTACAGTGTTTTGTCTGGCCTGGAAGAAGGCTATCTTGTTTACCCGTTAGTTTCTACAAGACAGTTTCAAAATGTTGTCTAGTCTTTTGTGTGCTCAGGGTCACCCCTTCTGTTGTTAACTCCTGATGCTTTTCTGTACACAATAAGCGTATCTGAAGGCACCACCAGACTTACAATAATCCATAACCCCTAATCACATAAACTGAAGTTTCAAATTCCAGCTTTTGCAAGCATTTAGCATCAACTGCCAGTTAGAAACTAGAGATCAATTTGCAATTGCTCTTCCAGACATCCATAAAGCTTCCCCAGCCTCTTCTAAATTCTTCCTTAAATCTTTGTCAATGTTTAGGTGGCTGATGGAGACGGACTCTGACACACAGGTCACCATCATTTCATTCTTTTGTCATGCTCCCTCTTTTGTGTAGCTGTGGTTTTTGTATCTTCTGAACTAAAATCCTTTAGACTATTAGCAGCTTTGGTTTGTATTTTTATTTTAGCACCTTTGCTTTCAATAAGACAAAGCAAAACCACAAGAATAAGGCTGGGAAGGGCTTCTAGTAACAGCGGATGTTAGAGATGTGTGATTGTTCAGAACCAGAGTGTTTAGCAATGGGAGCCTCTCACACTGCATGAAGAAAGTTCCATGCCTGTGTAATGGTACTGGCTTGATGCAGTGGCTGCAATTCTGGATTTCATTTATGGGTGTTTGCAAGGACTTGCTTTGGTATCTTTTAAATGAAGATTCTGAGACTGAGCAGTGCTTGGTGACACTTACAAAATGCCCTAATACATAATTAAAAATAAGTGAATGGCTGGATGTTGGGCTAGATAATCTCAAGGAGTCACTTCCAACCTTAATGATTCTAGTGGTGGTCAGGCTTTAGGTTTATAGTGACCGAATACAGAAAACTACAATTAGAGTTTTGCTTGTGAATCATTTTCAATACAGAGTAATGGATTTTGTGGCTGTGTGAGCACATACTAACCTGGTTTGATTTTCTACCATTTTGTGAACTGTTCATGGGAATGGGTTACAAACCCCACCATACTTCTTTTTAACCAGAGTCACAGTCTCAAACATTTAACTCTGTATGCGTGGAGTGGTTTTAGGTAGCATATCAGAAAAGTTTTCATTGTCAGTTCTGCAGGAAACTGTAAAGGGCATCTGTCCAAGTTGCTTTGCTTCCTTCTGTTGATGACAGCAAGGAAAGAAATAACTGAAGAAATACTGCTTGAAATCTTGAACGTTCTCTCTTTTAGAAGGAGTTTTCCCAATTATTTTTTAACATTTTTCCAACTAAGAACATTGAAAGCTGTTTCATCATTCTGTGTTTCAACTTCAGCCAACAATTGTGTCTTTTAGGATGCTGAATAAGTCTGATTTGGAAACTATGCTTCAACAATGTGTGGAGATACTTGTGTCATCTTCTGGAAACGAGTTTGATAAGGCAGTGGAGAAGTTGAAGGAGTTCTTGACCCAGTTTCAGAAACTGGAAGGTGGGTGTGTACCATCGAACATTCCATTGCAGATTATAGGAAAAACTGGTTTATAATCTGACCAATGGGTATAATTTTACCTGGTGATATCCTGCCATCCTATTAAACCATTGGAATTTTCAGGATTCTTTTAAATACATGCACAAAAATAGGAAGTTCTGAGATTCTTTATTGGTATGTGGTTCATGTTTTTTATAATACAGAAGAGCAATGTGAGGTAAGAAATTGGACAGATCAGCAAACATTACTCACTAAATCTGTCATATGTAGATCTTGAGCATTTTACCAGATGTTGCAATTGTTTAAAACATTTAACAAATAAAACCAGGTATTGAGAGATACATAGGAGCAGACTTCCTTATGACATGGTATTTAATCCAAATATATATAAAGTTCTTTCACCTACATGTTCAGTTAGATTCATATAAGAGCCAGGACACCAAGTTGTCAGGGCTCTGCTGACAGGGTGAAACTTGTCAGGCCCATATATTTGATTGTTCGTATTGTTCATGGTATCTGAAAGTCTAGTAAGGCAAATGAGTAGTAGCAGCCTTCCATCCTTCAGAGGCAGATTAGTGCCATATTGCTTCTGAAATAGGAATATGACATATTCCAGCATTCTTCTGGAATAGGAATTTCATTTCTTCCTCTGAACTACAGGAGTGCTCCTCTGCAATTCCCTTTTAAAGATGAAGTGCTTTATGCCTGTTAAGTTCCTTATCAGGGTGGTTGCTTGCTACCCAGCATTTGGACAAGTAGGCAATAAGCCCACAAAATGCAGTCTAATATTAATCAAAGTAGTCATGCAATGCTCTGGGGGTAACTGAGGCTTGTTTAGAAGAATTTGCTCTTATCGATACCATGTATTTTTGAATAGATGTAGTGACAGCAGGGCTGTGATACAAGAAATAGGTGATCACTTTGAAAAAGCTGTCTATGTCACTGAGGACAGCAGCACAGAAGGATCTGAACTATCATGGACAACCTAAAGGTTGATCTAGTTTAGAAAAAAGAATTGAAGCAAAAGGTTTTTAAGTAGCTTGACTTCCCTTGAGGTAATAAATAAAAGAGAACAATTGGGAATTCAGGGACATGCAGAATGATAAAAGAAAAAAAGGCAGTATTTATTTTTACATAGGATTTGAAGATATTTTTAAAGCAGAGATGATCTAATGAATCCATGAAGGATCTTAGTTTGTTTTCAAAGTGGACTTCAGCCATAATGAAAAAGTGAGAAGGGGAAGTTTGGATATACTCTACATGAATAGGTTGCTGAGTTAGGTGACTTCTAATACGTTTCTGTGACTGCATTGGTCTTTAGTGGGAGTTTTCAGAAGTCTGCCAAAAATGTTATATACCCACATCTCCCACAGAGCTCTTGGAGCGAAAGGATAGTTCGAAATTCTTTGTTGTTGTTAACAATGGAAAACAAAGTCCATCTTCCCAACTGCCTCGTGAACTGGAAAAATGAAAACATGAAGCTTGAGGAAACAAAATGCCCTTGTGCTCAGTCTGAGCTGAAGGATATGATAAAAATTATCTTAAAATGTATTGGTGCAGTAGTGGAGACAGCAAGTTCTCTGTTTTGGAGTCTTCAACACAAATGCAAATGTCTGCAGGGCACTGGAAAATACCAATTAATTTTATGGAGGTCACCAGAAAGCTTTTATATGTAATGATTGTCACAGCTGATTGGAGCTCTACCTGTGATCTGTAGGTGGAATCTCCATGTTATTACCATCTTCGTAAGTAAGGCAAGAAATCTAGTTACCTTTTGTTTTGATTCTGGTTATCACTCATCCTGCCATTGATTGTGGTTCTGGAGTTTTTGCTTCTTTGTTTTTAACTAAAACTTATTGATTATTGGTGCAGTCGATCAACAAACTACATGGCTATGAAAACAAAGCTTTGTTATAAATTGAGGATAACACTGAAAGATGAAATACCTTACCATGCTTTTGGTTTGCTGCTCTGGTTGCAGTTTCTGGGTTAAGTACAGAGAACTCATTTCTGACATTGTGCCTTTTGTTTGTGGGAAGGGGTATGTATGCAGTGATTGGCTTTTTGAACACTCCTAAGCATCAGTGGTATCTAGTACTAATCTGTTCAATTTACAGATATTAAGAGTATGACCTAGGATGACATAAGCAGAATTCAAGTGCTGTGCAAGGCTTGTGCTGGATAGCTGAATTGTTTCAGTTACTTAATTGCTATTGATTAAGCTGCACTGTAGAGTCCTTGTTTGACTATCTGTTACAAGGTGCAAGACTCAAATGCTGCCTGTGTTTGGGTCTGTGTTAGCTGAACACTTCTCAGATTGCTTCTAGGGGCAAGGGGGCTATATAGGTAGTCAGGAAAAGTTTACCCCACATATCAAACATTAGTTTTGTTCTAGTAGCAGAAGCTTTCCAAGAACAAGATGTGTCCGTATCGTCACAAAAGGAGCTCCAGAAGAAGACAGACCTTTATCATCTTCAGAAGGTTAGGCCTGCGTAGGCTTTACTGCCTAGTTCCTTAACTAAATCTTTTAAGATGTACTTGTCCATGGTTAGTTCTTCCCAGCTTGCTGGAGCTCTGAGTGGAGGTTTTGTATAAGTAACTCTTCTTTAAAATGAATGAATAAGTACCAACTGTGTATGTCAGGCCCACCTGGCACAAAGACAATTATAGAAAATATCTGTCATTAAAATGCAAATTAGGGGGTTTCTTCTTATTTAACTTGTAAATGACACTTTCTGCCTAACACGTATTTCTTTGAGTTTCCCAAACTCCTACCACTTTGAGAACTGAATACACTGGCCTAAATAAAAATAACTGCACGATCACACTTTCAGACATCACCAGTGAAGACATGCCAGCAAAGATTAATTATACATGTTAAGCATATAGATTGTGTTCTGCAGAGAATAACTACCTCCCATGTAGTTTTACGCACCACTCTTTTTTTAAAGACCTTGTTGGAGTTGAAGGATTCAAGGCGATCTAAGAAACTGACAAAGTTTGAAATGCTTCGTTTTGAAGTTGTTGACTATATAGACAGTCTCGTAAGGTGAGCCTTCCTGGTTTATATTCCTGCATTAGCTTGCACCATAACTTGCAACAGAAATCTTGCTAGCATGTTAACCTTGCCAAAACCATGGTCTGCTCCCTGCAGCCTGAAACACATTTTTTTCCTTCCTCTTCTTTCTTTGTTGAAGGTTCTAAAAATAATAATTAAAAATACATAATCTCTTTTCCATAGATCAGTAGAAGTAATTGGCTGCTGAAGAAAGCTGAGGGAGGACTGGGTGTATGTGGCAAAGTAGAGTTGAGAGGTTTTACCCTAATCTTTGCTGATCTGTTCTACTTACAAAATTATAGATGTCAAGTGAGATATCCTGTGCGTTTTGGGAACTCTTTTGGTGAGCAAGGCAAAGCAGAGAGGGGTTTAGAGGCAGCTCGGCAGCAGAAAATGTGAAAGGCTTGGCATCGGGGAAGAGATGAAGGCACTTGTTATTATAGAGCTGGAGGGGGAGGGGGCAGGGAAGCTAGCAGAAGTATGACTGTGCTGAGAGAAAAGCTTCACATATAAAGACAATGACGAGCAGAGACTCAGCACAAAGCTTTGAGATGGCTAAGCAAGATCTGTGGAGTACATGATTAATGTTAGCATTTCAGCTGCTGCCCTTCAGTGGCCCAGCTATGCTAAATCCATTAGATGTAGAGTTGCTAATAACAAACTTCCCTGCTTAGAAGTTGATTTCAGCACTATTCATTGGTTTTTCAGAGATATGTCCATGTCTGGGAAACATACATTCTTGTAGTCTCTGACTGCAGTAGACTTCTGTTGTTTCCCATAAGGTAAAGCTTTGTATCTCCTTCCTTCCCCCATACCTCATGTTGCTTTTTCAGGAATTACCTTGTTCCTGCAGACCACAAAACTCTGCATGAGATAGTGTATTTCAACACAGCCAGTGTTCTCCGTGGGCACTTGAATGCTGCTCCAAGGATTGCACTTCATACAGCTTTAAATAACCCATACAGCTACCTGAAGGTAAGAAACAAGTGAGTTGTTTGTGGTGCCCAAGTGGTTTCTGAAGGCTGCACAGGAGGATGATGTGTAAGGCTGAGTTTTGCTGTTTCATGAAGCTTGGCACACATTCAGCTGTTTTGCAGTGAACCAGCAAGTTAGTGTTGATAAGCAGCTGGAGAGTTTGCAAAGAGCTGGGGAATCTGGCTAGCTGAAATAAAGCACCTAATTATGGGAAGGGTTCTATGTGGAGAATCCATTTTTCCAAAGCCTGTTCTAGCCATGATCTTTTCTTTCTCCTCTTGATGTAGCAGAAAAGTCATTTTGTCCCCCATTATAAATGGGATGACTGTCCATGGGGAAAAATACAGTGTCTGCAGCTCTTTCCAGGGACTTCCTTTACAGGGCTGGTGCTTAGTCCTCCTTGCAGACTTGGTGTAAAGTGAAGGCTTTGTTCAGGTGCAGTGATGACATTAATAGCTTAAATAGAGCATATTTAAAGGAGTATGTTGATTTTGTATTTACTAGAACTTCTATTGAGAATTTGGATTATATCTTTTCGAAGTCCAAGAAACGGATTGTCATTGGTTCTGTTACTTAACCCTGCTCTTTTCTGGAGAAGAAAATCAGCCCTTTTTCCATTTCTTTCTGAAATCAAATTCCCAGGATGATCGAAAGAAAGAAATAGAGCAGGGTTTGGAAAAGGAGTGACTATATGTTGTGGTTTAAGCCCAGTCAGCCAGGCAGCCGTTCGCTCACTCCCCACCTCTTCCCCCCACCCCAGCTCCTAGGGGGATGGGGAGGAGAATCGGAAGAATGTAACTCCCAC
>JBAFWW010038841.1:36583-49980 GCA_036873685.1 Agapornis canus | reverse complement strand
ATTCATGTGTAGCCTCATGAATATGTATGTATGCCCAGTGACCATATAAGAATGGCCTCTATAGTAATACGGGGAAAGGCTAGGAGAAGCTATCCCCTGTTGTCTCCTGGCACTGCAATAAAGAATACTTGCTTGTCAGCTTGGAACTCTGTTGGCGAGTTTGTTCCTGGAGTTTTCTCCGAATCAATAGCAACACCACATTCTGCTGGTACTCCAGGGAACCTGTCCGCAAACAGGACATACACACACCCAGAAAACCCCTATGTTTGTACTGTGGTACTGGCTCTCAAACCGTGACACACTTTACACAACTGGATGGATAACCAATACCACCTTCTGCAGTAGCCACACCTTCCAACAGTGCTACTGCCAAAACTCAGACCTCAAAGAAAGTTAACTCATTGGAATAGTTTGCCGTTCTTCTTTACCACTGCAGATGGGGTTCTCCAACACCACTACCGCACTGTGGTTTCAAACACAAACTTGGTAACTTTTATCTTGCAGCCCGCAACAGCAGTAAAATACAACAATCAGCCAGGTGCCCTGTATGAGCCAAACATTCATCCCCACATTTTTCAGCTCAGAGAATGGCTTCCAGTAAAAAGGTCATGAGCACTTGTTCACAACACGAGCATAAACCCTTTAATACTCCCTTTTCCTCCCCGCTTTCCAGTCACAGAGCTAAATCCTTCCCAATTCCCAACTGGGGAAGGGAGAAAGCTTTCACAAAACACAGCTTCTAACCAGACTGTGCTAATGGCCTTGCTGTTCAAGGGTACACAAACAGACTGCAAGCATCAGCACACAAGATTGAAGCAATTTTCCTTTTCAACTTTGAAAAATGCTGAATCATCTTATGGTTACATGCTTTCACATCCAGGCACAAAAAACAACAGTCAGGATGCACATGCCTCTTCTTAAGTAGACAGTAACAGAGAGCTGCTTGAAAAGAATTTACATACTATTGTCTTAGGAACAGGTTAACCCAGATCTTCGGTTTCACTCTGTGAGGTTGTTATTAACTGTCCTCAGCTTGCCTGGCTTTTGGGCAGATTGCAGTTACACACAAACATTCTCCATGTGGCCACATGTAGTGCCAGGAATGGAGCAGTTACAGAACCTTACCCATTTCTACTTGACTTGAAGGCAGGTTGCTTTCTAAGCACCAGCCTGCTCCCCACAACACCCCAATTTTCCTGATCTGTTCAAAAGTAACCAAGCAGCAAATAATTTTCCTACGACAGTAAGTCACTGGTTAGAACAAGCCTTTCACGTGAAATTCATCAGACACTGGCACCCAGATTAGGAAAAGGAGCCAGTTTAAGGTCCATGACAGAACAAGCAGCAGGTTAAAACAATATGGAGTATTTCAAAGAATGCAACCTCATTTCCAAACCAGGCAGAAATTAAGCATACCACAGCTGTGATGCACGAGCACCCACGGTGGCACTGTATTTCATCTGCCAGAAGACTGCTCATTATACATTAATTGGAGCAGCACAGGAGTGGCTGGGTGCTAAAATGACATCACTTCTTAATTATAACTCTTAATATTCCAGAGGAAAAGATAAGAACACAGAAGATAGAGGAGACGTATCAGGATGTTGGAGTTTGGGTAGTTGTCCTCCTAGAAGCAGTGGTTTTCCTACCCTGGGCAAATTAACAATAAAAAGAGGGCAATAAACAAGGAGCAGGAAGGAGAGGGACTGAAAACCCCAAGGCAGACACCCAGGATTTACAGCCCTTGAAAATGCTGGGTTTACCTTTAGATAAAACCTGAGAAGGGAGCCTAGCATACATTTCCCATTTCTGAGACTTGGAAAATTCAGTAAGAAGAATCCAAATATTTAGGTAAGTCAAGTCTCAGGAAAGTAAGCAGAAAATACTGTGATACTGTGGCAGTGTGCCCATTTCTGAACCTGCAACCTCCCTACTGAGTGAACAGACCTTCACAAAGAACTAGAGTTCATCACATGGCTTCTATGATACCATAAGCATCAGCATGAGCCAATAAATGCCTGCATCTACCAACTGAGGTTTCAATTCCATTTCAACTAAAACTCTCCTGTTAATTTCAAATGGTACAAAGACCTATTACACAACAGACTTGCACTTAACCAGAAGCTGGCAGTAAGTTAAGAAGACAGTTTACAACTGAAGGATTACTTTGGCATTGCTTTCAAGTCCCCAAAGCAGATACCCTGAGTCCTTTGGTAAGCAATACCTCTACCCCGCAGCACACAGATCTGCTGGACTTGCCATGTAGTAACTTTGCAGTAATTCACTCTGGGACTTGGAAGTGCACAGAAAGCAGCAGCCAGCACTGATACAGCAGTCTGGAAAAAGCTGAATGCATCCAACAACAAACTTCTTGACCCTGAACACAGAGATTACACACCTTTAGCTCTTCCAATAGCCAGGCAGTTGCAGCTTGTGTCAAGCTCCTGCCCTATCTTACAAACAGCTTTCCTTTAATGCGTCATTTCAATCTGAAGGAGGACAAACACAGCCTTTTGAGTCAGGTGCAGCAAGCTAAATCAACAGTTTCTTATCAGTTCTGTACCAAACATGCTTCCACAACAGGAAAACACCACAGCCAATCTAAGAAAGACTTCTTTGCCTCTGAAGAATTACCAAAGATTTTCACCCACCTCCTTCTCCTGATCTAAAATTCTCACCCACCCGCTACTGCCAGTGAATAAAGTTTTCCTTTAAGCACTCAGATTTAAGTTTATTCGAACACAGCAAAAGTTCCACCTGCATATTAAAAACAAACAGATTAGAAGTAAATGTTTTATTCTTCCAACTAAATTCCAGTACTACAAGGGCAGTAAAACAATGATACACTGAAAAATTGCAGCAATAAACATTTGTTAAAGACTGATAGAATAAATAAAAACTACAAAAATGAGAAATCATATAAACCCATTCTTAACCCCCAAAAAAGTCATGGAATACAGAAATGCCCTCCTTCACTATTTCACAGGCAGTACTGTGGGCTATTTGCTTAAAATTGTCCTGGGATTACATTCTAACTTAACTGTGATTACAGCTTTGTTGTAGTGCACAGTTATGAAAATCACACTAACTTCAGTCAGAAGTGTCATTCTACAATTTTATTTACACAACCAGTGAAGGGCAACTTCTAGAACACCAGCTTTAATCCTTTAACTTTTTCAAACTTATTAACATAAGAAGCCAAATTGTAATGATACAGCAAATGAGGCCACTGGTATTATTACAGGTAGCAAAGGTCCACATCCAGGTGGTACTGACATCAGGGAGCACTCCAAAACCAGTTGCTGCATAAGAGTGGTTGCCACTGACAAAAGCTTGAAATAACCTGTGTTCACAGGGGGAAAAAATATGGCATTGCTGCAAGTCTTTACTGGGACAGCTTGCAACAATAAAACGGGGTGTATAGGGCAGCCCACATATGCAGAAAGTGTGATTCATGAAACGTCTAGAAAGAGAAAGAAACCAAGAGTTAATACATGCCAGCTCTGTCACAAATCTGCCATGGCTACATCAAACCCTGCTTCAGAAATACAACACCAGTGTGTTATGGGAGACTGTCCCAGATTTTTAAAACAAAAGCAGTGTTTTATCCCATGTCTTCCTTCCGACCTTGGTCGGCCTTTCTTACTAACAATTTAAGATACTTTAACTTGGGGCCTAGCTGTAGCTTAACAACAAAGTCTGACCGTTTCAATTCCTGAACATTTGCTAATGGAATGGTGCAAGGGGAACCCAAAGGAATCAATACTCACAACTGGCAGGCTGTTCTCCATATCGTCGCATGATTTGATCATGCGTGAACTTCACAAATGCGTCGTATTGTTCTGTAAGCATGAAGCAGAAATGTGAGTACATTAACTGAAGCTGGAACATACTTTTTTATACATACAAGTTAAACACACATCCACCAACGGTAGTTTCAAGTGACTTCACAAAGTTCATACCTTTTTATGCCGCAGAACAACAATGCAGCAATGTCCAAAATCCCCATTCCTGACCATTCCCAAAACAACGTCTCCCTAATTAAGAAACTTTCCCATATGAACATCTGTAATGGGAATGATGGTAATATGCTCAAGGAGAACTTTGTTGCACACACACAGAGACCTCAACATACCTAATGCCTGCTAAGCATCAGACACTATATTTTAAAGTAATCAATGTACTCAATTCACATATCCATAAGGGGGGCAGAGTAGTTAAGCAAACATAGCATTAAAGTCAGTGTTAGGGTTGGAAACACAACCACTGCTTTTATCAGTACCAGATGCAAGAAAGTCTGTTTAATGAAATGGAAACACGAAGTAGAGGAAAAGCACTTGCTATGGAATTAAGAAATTCTTTTTGTTGACCACCAGAAAATCAAAAGCAAGTAGCAAACTAAAAGAATGAAACACCAAGTGACTAGCACTTGACTCACTCCATCACAGAAGTAGCCACAACAGAGACATGTAGTTGACTGTGGACTTCATGAGAACAGCTACTGTGCAAACCGAAATGAAATTTAGGTTCAAATGTATCAATTTGTCTTTGAACTAAATATTGCTATTTTCCTGAAAGATTATTCTTTCTATGCATATACACATGAATACACTTGCAATATTTTATTCATCTTAATATTGCACTCATCAGCAGGATATCACCTTTCACAGTTAGGAAATTGAACAAGGAGAGTAATGTCTACCAGATGCCGCTCCTCTCCACTCCCCTTCCTCCCTTGTGGAAAAATACATGTGCAGCATTGTGGGGTGTTCTGAGAAAGGGACAAGGTCAAAGAAGGCAATCTTCAACCAAAAAAATGCAGTCAGATTTGTAGTGTTTCCTAGTCCCACAGGTTTGCCCCATTAAAGTCCCCATCCTCTTGCAGGGATGAGCTTCACTTTCGAAGCACACAGGGTATCAGTAATCAGCAAGTAGTTCAGCAGCAGCCCGAAGTTCTATCTGACCCCAAGACCTAAGGACATCCATCCCTGGCCAAAAGGGACCAGAGCCATGGCAGCCAGTTCCCCTCTGCCCAACAAGCAGGACCTCTGTTCACTGCAGTTCTGACTGATGGCTTTTCAGCAGCCATGCAAGGATCTTAGCCAAACAACAAAATAGCACAAAGAGCAGATTGAAGGATCTGTTGCCCAGAAACCACTTCCAAAAATAACAGAAACTAGAACTTTTCCTCAAAGTATGTATTAGAGGCCAGAAACCAACTTGCAAGCTTTCTTCTTTAAAGGTTTAAGTCAACATACACAGCTGCTTTTTAGCATCATCATTGTTAAAAACTATGACTTTGGAAATTTAAAGGATCCAGTGTTACTAAAAATCCCTTTTCTTGTGGCATTCAGATTCTGAAAGTTAAGCCACGCAAAGGTCTGAGCAACCTACAATGAGCTGTTTGAAAATTTAAGTGAATACTTGTAAAGACACTTATACCACTGGCGTCCTGTATCATGTATGTTCTAACTACCTGTTTTCAATCAGAAGGTGGCTGAACAACGTGAGTACAAACATGATTACTATGTGACCTGACCTTTGGTATAAAAAGCTGGTTTTCACAACTGGATTCTAGAAAACCTTTCAAGCGAAAGCTTCACTTAGTCCCCTGAGCTCCTCTGGTTTTAAAATCTGCACAGGATCTTGCAAACCCAAGTTTATGCTAACACAGCAGTTTCAGGTAACAGGCAGGAAGGGAAATCAGGGCATTGGCATGATCTGAGTTATCCATTTATCAAACACTCACTCTGTGTGGAAGACAACTCCACTCACAAAGAACATGGGAGAAAAAAAGAAATAAATTAAGCAGTGTCTGGTTACCTACCTACAAGAAAGTCGTGACTCAGAAAGGAATCAGGAAAATATCCCAGATCCAAACATTCAGTTAAGTCATGTGAAAGAATCTATTCAATTGAGATTTATTACAGAATTCCCAGTTGCATTTCCATTGAGCTCACCAGCCTCCATGTAATACTGAAAATGTAATACTGGCTTGATATATGGGATGCAGTACCATGATCTTTCTCACTCTTTTGATGACCACCATCCTAAGAACAAGAACCTAACCCATCTCACTGTACAGCATCCCCTCCCTTCCAAACAATAAAAAACAGCGAAAGAAAATGTTCCCTTTGGGACTAACAGATGGAGCACACATAAGGAACCTGCCAGAGGATTTCCTGCTTGTAAAGAACTACAAGTTTGTACTCAGAAAGTGTCTGGAACAAATGTAAATATATCTGGTCTTCAAATGGTTATTGTGATCACTGCTAACTGGAATGTATTTAAGAGAATGCAAGTGACCCAATTCCTAACATACACAAATTAGAAGAATAACACTCTAAGCGGTCATAATTCATCAGTCTGAAGCAGGATATAAGCACAGAAATGGAGTGTTAGATCCAAAACAACAAAAGTATTTAGAGCTCTAGTTCCTGTTGTAAATAGGTGTAAATTTAAGATGGATTCAGAACTGTAGCTATTTCTTACACAGCACTGGCAGGTCAGCAATACAGAATGCGAACACAGGTTCAGGTGCAGAGACCACACTGTCAAAGGCAAGCCACAAGGGTTATTCAAGTCTGCTGACACTCTGCATGGCCACACCACTCCTACCACACCAGAATTGATCTGCAAACTTTAATTCTGATGTGTTTTGAGGTGGGAGGCAGAACAGCTGTGGGGATCCAAAAGCAGAGATGCTCCCAAAAGTGCACTCAGATGTCCTTTACAACCACCATAAATATTAGATACTGAATCACACTGTGAATGTACCTACCTCTGAATGCACCATAATTCAGATGCTTAAATGCTAGCAAAGTGCTTAGAAAGTAGAGGACTTCAAGTAAAGAAAAGTCCTATTTATAATGCTGACATTAACATGACCCTTACAGAAAGGTAAGTTGGCATCAGGCGCCAAAAATATGAGCTAAATGGTGTGAAATACAACAACGGAACAGAGAGCATCAGCTGAATGACTGACACTCGGGCAGACACCAAACACTGCTGGCAGCAATGTAATGGCAAGTACTGGGAAGAGAAAGGGAAATCTCAGGTACTGTCATCTTGCCAAATTCCAGAAGAAGGAAGTCAGTTCCTAAGCAGGAATTAAAAACAAACAAAACAACCTTCACAAAAGTCTCTTAAGCCAGCAGAAGAGAAAGGCTTTCTAGCAAACAAAACAAAACCACTAAAAAGAGGAGGAAATCATCAATTCAGACTCATAGCAAGAAAAATTTCCATGGAAAATAAATCCACTGTTTCAACTGATTAGTAAGACCCAGCAGTCAGTTTCTACCCAAGACAGCACAGAATAAAAAAAACCTATCAAAGGGACTACACACCATTTTTGTTGTCCTGTATGCAGTCTTGATCATGTTAGGTCAGAAAAAAGTACAGTGTAATAAACATAATGAAAAGCTTTAAGCTTTCAAACTCATCCTAACACATTATTTTAACTATAATATACCTGCAAGTTTTGTGGTCAAAATTTCTTCATACTCTTCACGGATTTTCTCTTCACGTTCTTTCAGCAAGCGTTCACAGATCATTCCAACTTGTCTGAGAGTAAACAGGGGCTGTTCTTTTTTCAATGGCGATGAGGCTGCAGATGAAGTACCTAAGAATAAATATTCAGGCACACAAATTTACACTTAAAAGTAGCTCAGAACCACTTTAACATCAATTTTCTTCACAACTTTGACATTAGGAGCTTTACAAAGAATTTGGAGAAGTCTTTCTCTGCCATTTGAACACTTCTAATTACTATTAAAACTGGACCCTCAAAGGGAAGACACCTACAATGGGCAATATGCACAGGCATCTTGCACAGTGAATGACACTTACAAATTTAAGCTTCTATTTCATGTAAAACTGACAGTACAGTACATCTGTGCAAAGACAAATGCTTTGCAAAAGCCTACCACAGTATCAGTGGCAAGGTATGCAGGATGATCTCTTGAAAACAATGCAAGCTTTGTGTCCTACTGGTTCTTAAAACAAGAAGCTACAATCCTTCACATCAATGCTAATATTGCCAAAAAAAGCAACAGTAACTGGTGAGAATATGCCATAAACCACCAGATATCTGGGGAAAATTATTTACTCAAACAGGAGCCTAACAGCATATAGCAGAATTACACAGCATTCATTGCCAAATAAAGCAACAGTAACTGGAGAGAAGGTCCTGTAAAGATAACTAGGAAAAATTATTTACATAAGAAGAGTCTAAAAAGACAAAGCAGAATTACACAGAATTTTCCAGGTACCTGGCAAAGCTGGTCCAGTAAGGAGAAATGCATGTGGCTGTGCATCAGTAGAACAACAAGGATCTGTCTGCTGGAAGCTATTTTCTAAGTGTCTCCTCTTCTGCATGCGTTTGTACTCCTGTTTTATGTTGTACAGAATTTGTTCTAGAAAGAAAACAATATAAAAAATAAGCCTAAAATAATTACAATCTAAGGTTTTATTTGACTTCGTTTCCAGTCAAGCACCAAACACTGCAGGCCGTTAAGAGATGATAGATTCTTTAAACATGGCCTGCAAACCCCATTACGTTTTACCCAAGACAAAAAGAATGACTAACTGAAAGTAACTCCAGACTGTTTGCACCGGAACACTAACAAAAATGTTGTTAGTTAAGGTCAGGTATCAGTGCCAGAGTGCTGCTAGCAAAAATTAAACAGCATAAGGTTAAAATTTGGGAACTATCAACAATACAATATATATGGATAAAAGCTAGTCTGTAGACCTTCTACTGGTATTTATAAACTTCCCTTCATGCATTTAACTTGCAGTCCTCTTTCTCCCCAAAACAGCATTCATCACTCATACTGTTATGGGTAACAAAAGACTCCAGAATAAAATACATCATGAAGTAGCATGCACAAAGCAACTACTGCTTAAAAACCTCAAAACATGGCAAACCCACAGGCAAAATACAGATGTATCCCACAACATTTCTGACAACCTCAGATCTATCCAAATAAAGATGATGGATGGATCAATAGCCTCTTTTAAAGGAGTACAGCAATATGTAGCTCAGCATTTGATCACACCAAATAAAATACAGCGTTTTTAATAATCTCATTTTCACTGTAGAATTACGAGAGGTAATCCTTGCAGTAAAATTATCCTGTGTGCCTTTTCTGAAAGATTTCCTACAGAATCAGCTTCCACTGAGACTTCCAGACTTTCAGCAAAGACAGCTTTCCAAAAGGTACATATAAATCCATGTGATCATGCAAGACTTGCAAAGTACTCCACTCAGTACCTTTCTACTTCTGTTCAGCATTTTGCCAACACAATACCATGAAAAATTCTCAACTAGTTTTCAAGTTTGTTAACAGTATGCTACTGAGCTTCCTTATTTGGAGGCTTTCTAATAAACAACCATGTGATGTGAACAAGTAACTTCAGCTACCAGCTTGGTCAGCCAGTGAAGGAAGCCTATGCTAGGCCAAGCAGAAGCAAACATTTGCCAATTTCTATTTCAGAGGTTTAGCTGTTGTGGTGGTTCAACTCTGTAAATCAGTCCAGGAGCTCCCAATATATAAAAAAAGAGGAAACTGTTTCCATAGTCAACAGGAATACCAGTTTTGTCAGTGAAAGAGCTTCTTCACTGGATTTTGTTCTCTGATTAAAGCCTTGCAGTTTATACCTTTCCAGTCCCATGCCTACAGCGCTTGTACAATTTTCAACTCTGTAAAGGGAGATCAACACGTTGGTTCAAAACAGAAGCAAATGCAGAAGACACAATAAAGCAGCTCAGTAGAGAAACAAAGAGAAAGAAACTAGAAGGGGTGGGGGGGGAAAAGCACTTAAGAATGCCTGGAGGATTCATACTTTTTGTAGGACAAGATATACTATGCTCCAACATGGTACAGAAAAGAAATAATAAATCAGGTTAAATGAAAATGCAGTCAGGCTTCCAAAATTCAACAGAATCCCATGCCAGATTTGTCACATGCATACACACTGCAGCAGTGGGAGAATGGCCCTGCAATACCTCTACTCAACAGCATTATGGTCATAAAACAGTACTTTTCCTGAGAATCAAATGCTGTTCTAGCTAAAGCAATAGTACATAATTTTGAGTGGGAACTGAATTAGCTCATAAGAGAGTATCTGTCCTGAAGTGCCTACACTATGAGCAACATTCACACTGTATTTATGTCAACAGAAAAAATGTAACGGAACATGTGCAACCTTCACTATGACTACCTGGTCTTGGAAACACTTTCCAAATTCCATATGAACTGCAACATCAGCCAAGTTCTGGGCACAACAAATTCGGTAATAGTTTTCTCTACAGCTCACCTTTCTATTATCTTTTCCCAAGCAAACACATAACACATTAACCGCCAAAATCATAAAAACAAACAAAAACACCACCAAGAAAACCCCCAAAACAAACCCAAACTAAAAACCAAAACCCAAACAGACTCTTGTCTCTGGTCAATGGATAAAACTGCCAGAGTTAAAATAACAATCATCAGCCACATTTCCTCCAGTCCTATCAACCCCTGTAAATTAAATATGGAGTAATTCAGAGACAATGTTAAAACAGCAGCCAGAATAGGAGCGAGAGCAACTGGGGGGTGGGGGAAGAATATGGAGAGAAAATTAAGATCTTCACACCAATGATACATGGTTCTAATCCCAATTATACTGAATGGTGAACACAGGAGTCTCAATGATATTGCAATAATTCCTAATCTGCTTCTAATGTGACAACACTTTTAGACTTGCCATCTTCAAATCTTGCTCTGAAAATAAAAAATTCTCAAGATACACCATTGGGAATTCCCAGTCCTGAGAAAACCACTCTGGCAGTCTGCATTACTATAACTTCAGGTAAAGAAATAAAACTGAGCAAAGTGAAACGGAGCAAGGGACTATTTAAATGTGACAATACACTGTCCACACTGCAAACAACCACTGGCAGAAAGAGCAAAACATGAAATCCTAACTGAACACACTTGCAGAACATGTATATAACTTGCTCTGGTAAATGGTATTCCTTAACTTCATCTAATTTATGAGACTTAATGTACTACCGCTCAGTACAGAGAACTGGAGTACAAGCTCTGCTCAGTTCTGTGCTGTTAGTAGGCAAGATGACTATGAAAATTACTTGCCTCGTACTTCCCAATTTCCACCTTGGTAAAATGGAGATTAATAACCAAGAAACACAAGTTTAATGTGGCACCAAATTGTTCAATAACTTCACACATGAATGATCAGACTAATAATCCAAACTAAGCAGGCACATTTTTGCAGCAGCAAAAACTGAACAGGCATTTTAATTAACACACAGTGGCCTAAAATCTTTGACTTTAAACAAAACTACTTCATTGTGAAGTGAAATGTAAGCTTGCAAATATTCATGACTCATTTTTAAATGAAAATCTGAAAGTTAAATTGGTCCTTTTTTTAAAAAAAAAAAAAAAAAAACAAAAACCCCGGCTTAAAAAAAAAAAAAAAAAAAAAAGAGATTGGGTGGATCTGACCATGCTGCTGAGCCTTTAAAGTCATCAGTTCAGGGGAGTTCATCTGTGTTTTTTGCAGGAGGCAGAATCTAACCCCTGTTGTTCATACTGTTCATGGCTTGGCACAACCATCTGTGAAAGTGCTTCTTGTATTGCTCTGGTGTCATCTCTGCTAGCAACTTATTTGCCTAGCTTGTTGGGCTGCTCTGGATCTTACTGTCTGAGAACTATGAAAACTGTGGGCTTAACAATTAACTAACTTTAATTACGAAGTATATGAATGGTACATTCATATATAAAAGTATATGAATGGAATCTGTAGTGCTTCATGTTCTAGGTGATATCATGACACATGTGACCAAATGCCTGAAATTAGGCTAGAGCTCTAAAAATGGACTGTGAACATACGAGGGGAAAGATAGGTCAGTGAAATTTTAGAATAGATTAAGATTGTGTTTTTTTCCAGCTATTTAAACCAAGGAATGTGTTGAAACTTGTATTTGTATGTTCTATTTCTGTCCGGTGGGGAACCTTTGTGGTTGCGCAGAACCTCTGTCCAGGCATTCTAGAATAAAAACCTGTAAGGGTAAAGAAGTGTCTGACTTCCCATAGTGAAAATATATGCATACCTTTGTATCTTCAAAACTTGGGAAATTGTCAAGAGAGGCTAATTTTGCTGACAAAGCCTAAGGCAAGTAACATTTTAAGTATGATCAACATAACACGTTACCGTTTGATTGTCTAGAGGGATCTCCCTTTGTGCTAACAGCATGAAGAAAGCCTGGAAGATCATTTTTCCAAGCTGCTTCTTTTTTTTTTTTTTTTTCCAAGTAGAAATGTGGAGGGGGACAGGAATCTTTTGTTGTTCATTTTAATGCAGTCCTCATCTTAATGCAAACATTTGCTGCTAAGTATAAATCAAAAATTAGAATTAGGAAATGGAGCTATTACTGCATGAATATAGCAGGAAAAGTACGGAAAAGAGAGAATAATATACATTTATGGTAACATTCTGTATGGATAATACTGATAATTGACTGACTGATGTAGGTACTGATAATTATTGATTTATATTGATAATCATTATCAAAATAGTAGTTAAATGCATTTAAACTTTTGGTCTACCTGGATCATTGGCAGGAAATACTTGGGTTACCAGAAAGTATAGACTTTGCTGTTTGAGCTAAGAAGTGTAATTCTGTTAAATTAGAAAATATACGCAAAATATGCATTTTTTAAAAATAGAGGGAGAGAATATGACTTGAAGTGGATTTGAATGTGTCATATGCTGTTGATTTTGCTTCCCAACCTATGAGCAACATGTTGCTTATAAGACCATATGACATTATGTGCATTTGCACAAACCACAATTAAAACTTGAGTATATTATTGCTTGTCCAAAAAGATCTAAGTATGATGTTGCTTTTCAAACATGTTATTCAGTCTGTGGGCCAAGAAATTTTAGAAATTATTGCAGTAGATATTGTTACATATAAGGTCTAATTTACAAATAAGTTCTCTGACACAGTAAAGGGCTGAAGTATGTGCTTTAGGCATGTGAGTATTTTCATCCTGAAATGTATATTTAGCAAAGATATTAGACGCATTATTTAGAGTTATCATAGTGATTTTGTCCCTTGCTCTGTTTCTTATATTTGTACTGTTGCTTCATTTGCACTGTGCGGAGATTTTCTATCCAAATCTGCTGTTAAATCTCCCTCCCTCCCTGTTCCTAGTTTTTCTAAAAATGGGAACAAAGTAGTGTTAAGTATCTCAAGGTTACTTTGACATCATAAATCTTCCAAGGTGTTTGCTATGTTGAAATTTGCAGTAGAATTTCGTTTGAGCAACCATGGCAGTTTTACTCAAAAGATGATTATTATGAGGAAAAAAAAAAAAAAAAAA
>JBAFWW010038841.1:0-28725 GCA_036873685.1 Agapornis canus | reverse complement strand
CGGGTCCTGTTCCCCGGTCCGGTGCCGCCGATGACGAGCGATGGCGGTGGGGCCCGGGCGGCAGCGGCGCTTCCCTCCGTGACTCCCACACCAGCAATATGGCGTCAATAACAACGCCGCGGATTCAAAAACCAGCCCTCCCCACTGCGCCTGCGCTCCTAGGGCGGTGGCGGCCGCGGAGGCTCAGGGGAGTTGTGGTTTCTCTGCCTGCGGCCTCGCGCTCAACGCCTGGGGGAGCGGAGGGGCGTGGGGACTACAAATCCCGGCGTGCTCTGCGCCGGCCGCCCCGGCTTCCGGGGTCTGATTTAAATCCCCCTTCGGAGGCTGGGGTGTGGGTTAAAGGACGGGGTGATGTGGTGGTGTGTGGGTGCGGCGGAGAGTAGGGTTCAGCCCCGGGGCTGCCGCCGCCTTCAGTGTCCTGGGGGTCTGGCGCGGCCTTGGGAAAGTGCGGGAGGATTATCGTCCGGTCCCGGATATACAAGGGGGGCTAACGAAACCCCACCGGCTCTGCTAGGCCCTGTGGAGTGGGGCTTCCTGTGACCGCAGTGGCTAGCGGGTCTGCCGGCGTCTCTGTGTACGCCGGGAGGCTGGCTGACTGGGAAATAAGGGCAAAGTGCGTTTAGTGGCCTCCGTGCTGAGGGAGCGCAGTGCGGGAAGCAGGCAGGAATCAGAGATACGAAGAGGGTGGAGGTGACAGCTAAGGACATGCCAGAGAAGTGTTCGTGGTTTCGAGAGTTGTATCTCTCTCTAACCAGCCAGTTTCCTCGCAGTTGTGTAAAGGGCTTTCTTGCTTAAGGAGGGTGGTGGGGGAAGAGGTTCAAAGTGCCATAGTTGCTTGTGGGAAAAGCAGAGCTCTTTCCTATTCAGCTTATGAATTGAAATAAACTGGGTCACAGTTCACCCCAGTGGAAAAGTTAACAGAGGTTGATAGGGCCCAAAATAGCTGTATCTTTCAAGCTTTTCTGTATCAAATCCTGTTAACTATGAACATAAAGACAGATTGTCTTTGGAAGATAAAAAAGAATATGCCCTCATAAAATTTTAATACTTCAGTGTTTTGTTTTGTTTTTTTTTATTGCCTTGTGGCGTAGAAGCTGGCCTTTCTCAAATGATAACTAAACCAAAAATAAACGTTTCCATTATTTGGAAGCAAGTTTTTGCTTTGTGTGTTCAGTGTGTGGTGTGTATTGTTAATTAAGCTGTAACAGCACCCTGTCAGTCTAAACGCTAACCTGATGTTTGTGCTGGCAATATGGCTATGATGCTCTTAATGTAACTGGGGTTTTGGGTGATGAGGTGACCTAGCTGAGCCTTTCTGCCCAACAAAAGTAGAAATAGTAATTAATATATTACTTGCTTTCTCTGACAGATAGCTCCTGACAATGTCAGAACAATTAGGTGAAATTCACCTAGGTTTGCCTGACTTGCCTTAGCCTAAAACCAGCTACAGAAAATAGCAAAATGATTCTTCAGCTGTTACCTTTTCCTTTGTAGAGGAAGCACTTGGGGTGTTTCCTCGGTAAGGAGGATGCTGACAAGCCTTTCTAAAACTAAGACAAGTTCTGGTTCTCCATAACAAGGCTCAGGAAATGTGCTGATGTTATTAAAGTGTTATAATTGTCTTACGATTACTATACTGGTATAACTCCTTCTGTGGAATAATGATGGCTGGTTTTCCATTCATTTAATTCTTCATTTCCATGACATTTCCCTAAGCAGATAAATGTTCATGCAACAGTCTTAAGTATTCTTACCAAACACTTCACCCAGGAAGACTGAGGCAAAATAGTTCTTGTAGGCTTTGAAGTAAGGAAACCCCGGGTGTTTCTCTCAGCATGCCTATGATGCACTTGTTTAGTTTGGAATGCCATGTGCCCACACAGGATGGAGACAGCCACTTTTGCCGTCATCTGTAACCTGAGAAGTGCCTGTGTTTCGGTGCAATGTAAAAAAAAAAAAATAAATAAAAAAAAAACCCCAATACTAAATTTTAGAATAACCAGCACTTTCCCACTGAACTTAATATTTGTCCTGCTGAACTTAGTATTTTCTGTATGTATATATTCTGCTTTCAGCAGCAGAGAAGATTCGATTACATTAACTCATGTGACACCAGATCCAGGTACAATTTAAGTTGATCAAAACAGTGAGGAATCAGGCAAAACTTCATCAAGATAAGCTACCAGAAAAGAAGATTTAGTCAGCTCAGGCAGCTCTATAATTGTAAGCAATTGATTAGAACCACAACTGTCCTAATCAACAGTTACTTGGGCTTTATCAGACCTTTACTTTGTTGAGTTAAACTGAAATAAGTCTGATTTAAGCCAAATGAAGATTTCACACAGCCCTTTGCAGCAAATTAAACCCAACTAAACCAATGTAGCCTTGCATGTAGACAAGCCCTAAGGCATTCAAATGCCCAACAGGAGTGACAAACTGCTTGATGGTGCTTGGAGAGCATGTGTTTTTACTTTCATTGTGGCAGGAAACACCATAAGGTTAAGGCTGCAAACCACTGTTTATATTGTTCTTTCTTCCACTTAGTTATTATATAACCAATCTGCAGTGTCCTATTATGTGCTATGTGGGGTGCCATTGAAATTATATATTCTAAGCATATTTTTAAAATAAATGGTATCCACAAATTTTATTAATACTGGGAATGGGAGAACTTATAACTGATATCATGCTAGTTTTCATTGGATCTGCACTTCAAGCGTGACACCTGTTAAAAAGACAAGTCCAGACACAGGGCACCATTTTAACCTCTGTATGGCTGTTAATGGGGTGGGAAAGTAACCCTTTCAGTGTGTTGCTTTGGAATGTGTGTTGCTGTGATGGAAATGTCCCAGTTGACTGAAGGTTAGTCTTTATGCATTCTCTTTTCTTCCTCTTCCTCCTGCCATTGCTCCACTTCCCCATTGTCTTTTGTTTGTTTGTTTGTTTGTTTTTGTTTTTGGGTTTTTTTTAATGTCTTCCCCTTATTCTCTTTCTCTACCATCTTGACTCTGTTTCCTCTTCCTTTTCCTTGAGACATTCTACTCATCTGGTGCAGGGTCCACATCACAATCCTTTTCTTTTGTGCCATCTTAACATATTCCTCCACACAGTGGCTCATTTCTCATTAACAGGTTGTGCTCGCCAACATGGGACCTCTGGTTAGTGTAACTGTTTCCTAGGGTTTGTTTCACCTCATCCCAAGTGAGCAAAAGTCATTTTAAGCAGTGTCTTTCCACTTGAATTTGGCCATGCATGCTGAAGTTTTCTTACCAATGTATTAGGTGCGTATTGTGGTTGCAAATTTTGAGGACAAAACACAGCGGAGGTTATCTGTGAAGTGTCAGTGAGTGTCAGTGAAGTGTTTGTGTGGTGCCAAGTGTAAAAGGATTAGTTATGTTGAAAAAATGGGGGTTAGAGCAGGACTTGCAAGGTGGGAAAATCAGCCAAAAGAAAAATGGAGTAAATTTTTCAATCTGCTTTGCTATACAAAGCAAATTGTATGGTAGTGCTGGCAAAAGGGAAGGGTACACAGAACAGGAATGAAAGTCAGAGGTCAGTGAAGGTCAGCTCTGCTTCTCCAGGTGCGATTTATGCTGGTAAACCGTATGAAAAATTGTGATCTGAACCTGCAAAATACAGTGACCTTCAATAGGACATATATGTTTCTTAGGCCTGATCTGTTTCCAGCAGAAGTACAGAAATATATTTGCCAATATAAGAGACATTCAAAACACCTATTTCCTCTAAAATACTGTGTATACTTCCACTCATATATATTCAGGAAAGATTAATTAAAACCAGAACATGTCTAGAAAAAGGTAATTGAACTGATTAGGAAAATAGAAATGGAAAATTTACCTATTACAAGAAGTTAAAGGATTGTTAGTTCAAGGTGATTGGCCCAATCAAATAGCTGTTGAAGTCTATGATTTTTCTCTAAAAGTGCAAGGAGGTAAGTTCAGGAGATTTTTGACATCCATTTTAGCAATGCAGACTGTGCTGATACAGGAACTGGCAGTTACCTGACCCAAACTGGAAAGAAGAGGAAAATTTATAACTACCGAAGGAATGCATTTCAAGAGCACTCTTCTAGTAGCAATAGTATAGGTGAAAATCAGCAAAATCAACCCCAAATTTTTAGATGAAGTTCAGGTGATCTTTAAATAAAGCTTAATATTTTAAGAACAAGCATTGTATGGTATGGCTGCTCTCAGTGGCATGAGACTATCTTTGAATGACCCAGGAGGTCCTTGCAGTTGTTTTGTAATAGAAGATGGCAACAACAAAGTTACAGTGGAAAGTGAATTTTTTACACCTTGTGCTGGGCTGCTCTGGGATAGAGTTGATTTTCTTCAGAGCAGCTGGTAAAGGGCTCTGTTTAGGATTTGGGCTGAGAACAGTTTTGATAATTCAGGGATGTTTTAGTTACTGCTGAGCAATGCTTACCCAGAGTCAAGTCCTTTTCTGCCTCTCACACCACTCCACCAGTGAGTAGCCTGGGAATGCACAGGAAGCTGGAAGAAGACAAAGCCAGGACAGCTGACCCCAACTGGCACAAGGGATATTCTGTACCATATGGTGTCATGCTCAGCAATAAAAACTTGGTGAAGAATAAGGAAAGGGTTACACTGGGAGTGATGGCATTTGTCTTCCCATGTAACCATGATGCATGATGAAGCCCTGCTCTCCTGAGATGGCTGAACGCCTGCCTGCCCATGGGATGTTTTGAGTAAATTCTTTGCTCTGCTCTGCTCTGTAAAGCAGCTTTTGCTTTACCTGTTAAACTGTCTTCATCTCAGCTCATGAGTTTTCTCACTTTTACTCTTCTAATTCTCCCCCACTGGAGAGGAGTGAGTGAGTGGCTGTATAGTGCTTAGTTGCTGCCTGGGGTTATACCACGACAACCTGCAAGAAGATGAAGCAGTAATAACCCATTTGAGCCAGTTCACTTATATTCAGAATAATACATCAAGGCTATAAAAGGAAAATTACTAAACTCACTAGTGTATATGCATGAATTGTGCTAATGGGCCTGGACATAGAACAACTAGGAAGCAGTGAGCAAAATTTTGCAGATTTGACAACTGCAATTGCCTCCACAACTTCAGGAAAGTAACACTAGAAAAGTGTGGATCAATGCACGCTTCCATCCATGGACAATCATAACCTTGTGTAGGGTTGTGATTGTCCAAAAAAATAATGGTATATAGGATGGGATATAGGGAGAGCAGTGTCACAAGATACTGGAAATGTTACTGCAACCTAAAGAAAGAATGCACAGCCTTACCCCCCACTGTCAAACAATTTAATACACAAACATTTATGTTATGCCTATTATCTTCCTTGTTTTTCCTGTTGTAAGGAATTTGCTTTTTTAAATTTCACATATAACATTCCCTGCCTGAATTTTGGAGAAACACTGCACCAAGCTAAACAGTGCTTTGCTCTTGACTTAAAGAAACTGCCACAGTGCTTTAACAGAAAGAAAAACCAAACTTCTTCTACAAAGATGTTTTTCCAACATATTCTGTTATACCTTTGTAGGGCAATTAAGTTTTTGTAAGTGATTATAAGAGTAAAGGAGCAGCCTGGTGTTACATAGTAACTGGAGAGTAGAATTGAGCCAACTAAAAATACATTGAATTGGAATGGTGAAAAAAATTACAGGCCAAATATGAATCAGGTGAGTAATACGCAACATGTGAATTAAGAGGCATTGAAGTAAAACATGCTTACAGTTGTGAACGTCTCTCCACTGTTGCACTGGACTAGAGCCTGGATCCTCTGTGAGCTTACACAGCTGTGTCAGGCTGAGATGCAGTGAAGGTCAGGTTTTTCTTGTGTACTGGTATGTTAGTGAACAAAACAGTATAGGACACAGTGACAAGTGAGACATATTAACAATTTCCTACTAATTTCCTTAGGTCTAGGAGGAGGTTTGACACACTGTCCTTTCTGTTCACTCGCATCCTGTACCTCTGTAGCTTGTTGTGCACATTGAAGAAATGGGCATGTATTGTTTGTTGCAGACCTGTTGCCCTTCTGGTAGTTTTGCATGGAAACTCAGTGGAAGCCAGCTGAACATTTTGCTTTTGTTTCCCGGTCTCTGGCCCCCTCTGCCAATCCCATGTAACATCTCTCACTTAGCGTATCTTTTCCATTCACAAAACAAAACAGGATGACCGTTGTCTTCTGGCAAATCCCTTCCTCATCCTTCCTTCACCACCACAGGTTATTCTGTCATCCTCTAAGGGTGTTTGCTCCCTTTTCTCTCCCATAAGAACACTGGTTTTAGGCCATGCTTATTCTTCTATGAAGTATTTTCAATGACCTGTTTCCCGACCTCAGACCTTGTTTCCAAAATTGTCACCCAGACTTAGGTCACCTCTAGCCTGAAGATGCTCATAAATTGTCAGCTTTCTAGAAGTGTCTTGCATGGAATCTTTTTCTTCTCCTTTCCAGTCAGCTCAGGGTCTTTCTGATACCCATTCTAGGAGATAAAGCTTTTACTACCCTCCTCCTCCTTTTTCCTCACCAAGCAGCAGCGTCTCACCACTGCTGTGCCCCTTTCTTGGGTTGTTCATTCCTTTGGTTTCAGGCTTCATCATCAGGGCTCACCATTGTTCTGCTGCTGCATTAATTCAGGATTTGTGTCATTGCTCCCATGCATTCTGGTCCAGGCCAGCTTTCCTCTGATCACTTTCTTCCCTCCTTGCTTTCCTCCAAGGGCTTTCATTCATGCTGCCCTTTTGTTTAAGCTTGGAACAACTGCACCCATCTTATGAAGCAAATCCGTGCTGTCTTCATTCAAATCTCCTCATAAAACGTTCTTCTGCCATAAAGCCTATCCAGCTCAGATTCCTCTGCTGAAACATATCCCATTCCTTTATAATAAAAACAAATCCTGTTTCATAACAAAACAAAAAGAACTGAGCAAGAGACTGACTGCACAATTAATTTTTGCCAGTTGCTTTTTGCCAAGAGCAACATGCTTGTTCTTATCCCACTCCTTAGGACTGTCCTCCCCATGTGCCTCCTGTTTGTCCTTTTGTTTTGTTACTGGCTTTGGAGTCCTTCCTGAGGGCTCCTAGCCTAATGCTGTGCTCCCATTGGTGTGAAACAAGGAGTAACTGCTGCAGCAAACAGGGCTTTGCCAAGGTGAAATTTCTGTGGAAGGGAATCAGCCCTTTGTTTTAATATTAGCTAATAAAGTCTGTGCACAGCTCCAGCACAGCACTCTGGTTTTAATTAATAAGAATTAGCATATACGTCTACATACACTCTTTTTTCCCTTTGAGGGCTCAGCTACTTTGAAGAAAACCTCTTTGTGTGTCTTCCTGGTTATTCTATATCTTGACATTAAAAAAACCCCCAGATGAATGAAAAGGAAAAACCAAAGTAACATTAAGCTCCCATGCAAACAAAAGGCTTAGCTGCTGCCGGTGGCAGGGAGCACTAGGAGCAACCTTTCCCGCCTGCAGAGGGGAGCCAGCTTCCAGCCGGTGCTCCTCACTGCTCAGGAGCCATCCAATTCCCAGCCTGCTGCCCTTTCCTCTGCCTTTGCACAATCCCACTGCAGTGACTTCCCAGTCCTAATTGGAGCCTATGGGCATTATTGTATTACTATTATTTAATAAACAACCACATGAAACACAGGCTGGCATTTAAATAAGAGTAAAGAAAGGAAAGCTCTGACTCCTAGACTGTTTTGTTTTCCTGTTGGCTTGGGTGGAAGCAGGACCAGGTTTTCTATACAATCCCCATGCTCACACAACACATACTTTCCTTTAATGTTTTAGAAAAGGCACTGCTAACATGGACCCGGTGTGGACAAGAGAGCCAGATCTACTGCAGCTGCCAATCCCTGTTGCAACATAAGCTGTAAATATAGAGCTGTAATCTGGACATTCCTAAATAAAATGCTTTTCTTGCCTGAACTAGGACAGGCAAGGATTTGGCATAATTTTCTGCATTGTTACCCCCAGCATGTCTTTTCGAGGGGTTATCTGAAACGTGCAGCCATCAGGATGCTGTTAGAAAGAATAAATGGAAAAAATAGTTTTGTTTATTTGCATTTGATTGTAAGTTTGAGACATTTCAGGGGGAGAGTTATCATGACAAAAGCAAGTGTGGTGTCCTTGAAGTGAATGCAGAGGAGCACATCTTGTTCAATAAGGTTTTGAAAGAAAACAAAGAGCTGAAGGCCAGAACTGACTCCTTTAGAAACAAATCTAAAAAGAGATAGGACCCAAAGTGCTTAAAATACTTTGGTGACAAGCAACAAAGAAGTGTCTGTTACTAGAATTGACTGAATTAAGTAAAGGGAGAGAAAACCTTGAGAACTTTTTAAAAAGCAGAGATTTGATGTGTGGGGAGTATTAGAACAAAATTCTTCAGGTCCATGACTGGAGCCCTGAATCAGCATAACCCTTTTCCTTGGAGAAACTGAAAACTAGACAAGGGTGAGTACATCCAACCTTATTATCCTTTTTTCATTGTGGATCAAAGAGGAGGAATTCCTTGGGCTGCCCAGCTTTCCACTCTCCTGCAGTGAGTCTGGAGTGTGGGCTGAGTTTATTTCTCTTGGTTAGGCAATGCCTCTCTAATATTCTAAATGATCAGGTCTCATAAGGGACTTCTTGTGAGATATGCATCTTATTTACTGGTGTGTGTGTGGTATAAATGTTTCTAAAGTATTCAGTAGGAGTGAAACATACTTGCCATTTACAAAAATTATGTACATATGTGCTTTAATTCTAGGGAGTACACCCCTCATTCTTCCCACCATTTCATTACTTTTGCTCTCCTGTATTATATATTACAAACTACATGCAGTGGCTCACTTGCATTTCCATATGAAGACTGTAATAAATCTGTGATGTTGCTTGGAACTTCTGTATGAACATGTTATATGGAGTCACTGTGGGCATGACAAATGTATTGCAGATTTTTTGTAGATAAACACAGCCAGTGAATGCAAATATGAGTGAATTTGAGTGCAAGTTTTAATATCTAAGCAGAGCTTATAAGAGCATAACACCTGTAACCACAACTGTCAGTGCAAAAACAGGCAAACTAGTTTTTAGGCATTTGCACTGATTTAAAACTGCTGGACTTTGAAATACTTCAGCTGTAATGGTGGAGATGGTTCATCCTTTGGCAGGTATTTAAGTGCATAAACTCTGTTATTAAAAGAACTTTATTAGGAGTTTATATGCCAAAGTCCTTGTGAAAACAAGTACCAGAATAGTGAGGACTGCCTTACAAAGGAACCTGTGGCTTTTAAAAACATTATGGAAATCTTACCGTGAAATGCATTAAAAAGTGCTGGTTAATGGTCTTAGGGAGATGGGTAGTAAGCATGGAGAATTTTTTTGGAAAGCAAAATAGGAACTTGCCAGGTGGGTGCTGGATTTGCATGTGTAGCTGTGTAGCCAGTAATAGATTTGGTCTAGAAGCAGTTTGCTTGCTTAGGAAAGGCACTGCAGGGGTATCTAGCATAAAGAGAAAATGGAATCTGATCGAATATGGGGTGCAGCAATCTTTTCCTGAGGGGAGACCAAGAGACTGCTTTTTGTCAGAATACTGAGACAAGAATATATTAAATTGTAACCAAAGATGTAAAGAAGTATGTTCTATAAAGTTTTCTAATGCGTTTTATCAAAACTGTTCATGTCACAAAACCAAAGAGGTACATACAAGTCCAAGCCTTTCATCAACAAAAAGGCAAAATGCACCTCTTTTGGCCTTTTCTTTATTCGTGAATACAAATCTTCACTTGTTGCCATATTTAGAGGAAGTACAGTTGTCCTTAGTTGGCCTGCAAAATACTTCCTAGATAGGGAGTTCAGGTTCAACATGTGAAGGAAATTTGTTCTGAATTCACTGGAAGGTCTACCTGCTTGTTCTAAACACCACCTTAGTAAGTAGCTATTGAACTGCTATAAGAAAAGTTGTGTTCTGCAGAAAAGAAATGAAATTGTCTTTGTGTTTGCATTTCTTTAGAGGTCAGTCCAAGTGGCTTATTCATGGAAAACCAGGAGACAGTCTTCAAAATGGTCAGTAAACTGATGAAGCTGGACTAGGACCATCCATATGTCTTCCCATTTGAAAACCTTGCCTGTTGTTCCTACAGGGTACCTGAGAACACTGGTAAAAACCAAACTGCATTAGTACCATTGTATTTTAGAAACTCTGTTGTCTGTATAACATAAAGATGATGTCAGGGTTTGATTATATATTAGGTTGTTCCAATAAGAACAATTAATTTGGGAGCAAAAGTCAGTGAGGACCCTGTCAGACACTGAACAATGTTTTTGGTTTTCATGCACTGAATCATCAGTGTTTATAGGCCTCCAACATGTAAATCACCCTGAGGTAATCTGGAAGGGAAGGATATGAATAAGCCAATTAAATTGGCAAAGAGCCCAAGGAACACCCTGTTTAGGGATAGAATCACATGCCTGCCCTGGTGCTGATACTTTTGGATAAAGAAGTAAAGTTAAAATGTTTGTAGTTCATTTCTTTGGAGAGAGAGATGATCCAGTAGACTTTGGACTTCTCATTTTGTATTTGTGAGCTCACATGACTGAGATAAGGTAGTGAGTGATGTGTTTTCTGCAAGTAACTTCTATTTTGATGACACAGAAGGATGTCATCCAGGTTGCAGAGGGTGTTGGAACTAGTTGCCTCATTTATGGTAATTATTTCTTATTCAGTTTTATGATATGAGCATTCAAAGGACTGAATTGCCCTTTATCTTTCCTTCTCCACCCAACTCAGCAGTTAATAACATACATTAAGGTGCTCTGTATCTAAATAATAACAAAACCACTGCTTTCTTCTTCCCATCTGCCAGGCCTGTGCCTTCAAAAGTATGATGTAACAGGAAAAAAGGCAGAGGTGAAGAAAGCTTTTCATTGAAAAAAGTATTTCCATTCTTAGTGCTTTACAGTATAAATGGATTCTTTTTGTGACTTTAAGAGGCCTACTGTATTTGCTGTAAGACTGACTGTGTTTCTGCCATCCCAACCAGATCTTTGAACTCATAGGCCAATTCCAATCAGGAAAGTAGCTGGCTCTCTGGAAGACATACCCTGCATAAGTCTTCACTGGAGGAGAGGCCCAGGCAGAACTCCTGGCTGACACCAGACACTGTGTGGGAGTGGATCATTATGACCTCCCCAAGTGCAGGGGAAGCTGTAATAGGCATTTGTATGTTATTAAGCATCAGGAAATTTAACCATAAACAGAAATCCATAGGAAATCAGGAGTCACCAGTCACACTGCTCACAAAGCTACTCATTTAAGGGCAGCTTTGGGGCATTTTTCAGACACCATTAAGAGCTGGGGAGATGTAATCTCTTTTTCTCCTCCATATAGCACATCATCTTTGGACTTTCATGATTATGTTTCTGGTTGAAGGGAAATAACTTCATGAGAACAAAAGCAAACAGAAAGAAAGAGAGACATGGGGTCACTGGAAGCACCACCGAACAGCCCTCTGGATGCTTTGGACATAAGGACATTGGGGGATTCTTGATACAGATGCACAGACTGGTAAAAGACCCAGATAAACTTAGTTGTTCAAGATGGTTTCAATGCCTCTCACCTATCCTCAGCCATCTGATAGCTCAGCATCTAGCCCACATGAGTCTTTACGCCCTTTGGAGGCAAACAGACACCTTCCAGGACCAATTTGTTCCAGCCCAAAATAGGTATGAAATGGGTGTGATGAGCCCTTCCTCTTCTGTTTGCACTGTGTGCTGAGGAGGCCTGGATGACCGCGATTTTTTTGGAGAGCTAATATTCAGTGAGATGAATCCCAGCCTTAGTGTTCAGCTCCTGTGCAGTCTGACCATGCACTGCTGGCAGCAAACCAAACTTCCATTACTAGATGAGGCCCAGAAATTCTGCACCAGAGGGTTAATTTAAGGGTGCCTTGTGTTTTGAGCTGAAACTGGAGGTTCACGCAGCTTCTTGGACATGTCTCTGGCTCTTACTCACTTTCAAGTATTCAAGTACTGCTCAGAGCAGCAGAAAGAAACAGAAATAGCTGCTTTCACTTCTCTTGTTGGTGTTTGGACCCTGCAGAGGAATAGGAACCAAAGTAAGGTTAAGCAGGGTTTAAAGGAACAAGATAGTGTTTGGTAGAGGAAGGGAAAACTGCAGAAGCTGGCCAGGTCTTTAACTTCAGAGCAGCGTACATAAGCTGTTGCCATGTCCCCAGGAAAACAAGAGATTCAGGAAATAATCTAAGGCTAGGCTGCATGAAATACAGAGCACATGACACAGCATGAGTCCCTTTGTCTCGATAGTCAGTGCTCTAGAATCGGTATGACCTTACTCCTGCCCTTGCTACTCTCAAATATGTAGCACAGCTGTAGGACATAGTTCATCATTTATCAAGGGTAAATACAGTTCTGGATGGGAACATGGAGTTGAAAAGTGTTCTGCACACAGTGTTTGCTTGCGTGTTGTAACCTGCTGCCTGGAAAAAAACAGAACACTTTGTCTTCTTGTAACACTGGTGAGTGACTCCTTATCATAACCTTGTAAGAGGTTTCGAGTGTGTTCATGAATAGGAAGATGATTAAGATGACACATCAAGGTTTTCTAAATACTTACTCCTGTTCAGCTGCATCCTCATATTTTTCTTAGTTTTCATTTCAAAACACGGTGTTTCTAATCTCTGGTGCGATTGTTAAACAACATCCTTTCACTCTTGGTGGTCCAGCTTGCTGTGAAATTCAAGCAGAGCAGTGAGAAAGTGAGTTTAAATGAGGGGCTGTCAGAGGTAAAGCAGCTAATTTAGCTGAAAGGCCTTGCAGTGACCTCTGCAAAGGAGGCCTCTATTGCTCTGAGCAGTTACTGTGACAAAATCCAAAGCTAAAGATGAAGTGAGCTGACTAAAATGCTTAGTGGGAAAAAGCTAAATGGAGGATTTAGAAAATCTAATTTGTAGGGTAAAAAGAGGAAGATGCCTGTGTATGTGGGGAACAGTTGAAAGTCTTGCTCTGAACACATCTATAAATCATCATGCCAGGTAGGGTATTTTCTCTTCCACCAAGTATTACCCAATCTGGGAGTCTGCTTTGGCCACAGCTGCTTCTCTTCAATAGTCCATTAGCGCCCTGAGACTGGATTTTGAGCAGGCTGTATAGGTAGGATGTAATACTTGACTCTATTATGCATCTGAAGTGTTATGTGTGTAGCCTGACTGATGTGCCTTTTTTGAGGAGAGGACTCATATTAATTACCCTACATCTAAGGAAATCTAATTTCAGAACACAAGGACACAGAGGGGAAAAAGAAGCCTGATTTTTCTAGTGTTCAAATGATTACATCAGTGCAGAGATTTGTGTCATGGGAAGTGCCTCTGGGCCTTCTTGCCACCGGGGTTGTTAACAGAGGGCAGGAAGACAACAGAGACAGTGACTGTGTTCAGGTGAATACAGGTGGTATGATCTTTGCAATTAGGCTGAGGGGTCTGCAAGTGACAGTGCAAGGGCTGAAAGTTATACTCAGTGTCTCATTGTTTCTAGGGCTGTAACTCAGTGCTGACCATAGAGACCAACAGCACAAGTTCTACCACACTAAAAGTAAAGTAGCTCTGGTGGTTCCCCTTTCTTCAAAGTGTTTCAAACTTCCTTCAAAGCCACATTTAGTGTGCGCTTCATATGGGCATGCCCAGTTCAGAGGGGTAGGTTAAATTGGCATTGTAGCCTCATTTTCTTGATTTGACAGGGCAAAGAGAGAAATCCCAGAAGCCACGTATCCTGAGATTTACTCCAAGTTGGTTACAAAGACCAAATGAAAAAAAACAGGTATGCTTTTTGACTTTGCCATCCTGACCTTCATGATAAGTAGCCCTTCCTGTCTGCTTTCCCAGTTCACCCCCCTTGTTTCAACTGTCCTAGCTTTGTAGCCCCAGGGACCCAGTTAACTGCTGCTCCTTGCTGACTGGTGCCCTCTGGTGCTGTGAATACCTGGCCGAGCTACATCATACCTTTATGCAGTTGTGGGAACCAGACTGTACCCTATGAACTCATGAACTTGTAACTGCTTTTTCTCCATTGCAGCCTGGCTGTGGCAAGGGCCCTCTGTTATGCCATGAAGCTGGTAGGACTGGCCTGGGAGGTAGGAAGAGCTAGTTATAGCTTTGCTAGTCTTGTTTCAGTCCTAAAATGGGGAGAATGGGAAGCAGACAGGCTTTCACTGGTTCCCTTCTCCAAATGTACCTCCCTTGCTTTACTCCCTCTCCTTATCCAGCTTTAACCCTCTAACTTCTATCATCCATACTCTTATTACTATTATTTTCACATAGTTGCCTGGTCTCACTGCTGAAAACCTTTCTTCCTCCTCCAAGATGCAGCTACTCTTCTCCCCTGGATACTATTCCTGCACTGTCTCTGATCTTGCTTCAGACACCATATATTGCAGGGTGCATGGCTCTGGAATACTTGGAGCTTAT
Organism: Agapornis canus; assembly: GCA_036873685.1. Lineage (NCBI taxonomy): Eukaryota > Metazoa > Chordata > Aves > Psittaciformes > Psittacidae > Agapornis > Agapornis canus. The sequence goes on along the minus strand of JBAFWW010038841.1, from coordinate 14,252 downwards.
GCATGCTCAGATCCATTGTTCAGAAAACAAGATTACAGTATTTTCACTGTCCTTCATCTCCCCTCTAATTAATCAATGCTAATTGATTGATTGATGGTGTCTCTTTGGCATAACAATCTCCCAAGTCCAAGATGCAGCCACATGCCTGTTATTCCCATATATTTACCCAGAGCATATGGAACGTGTTAACCTCCAGAAATTAGCTAGAGCCTCGTCTAAATTGGTTTGTATTAATTGGCAGGGCTCATTTCTCTGGACTAAAAGGAAACTGATGACAGTGGCAGATAGCAATGCCAGGCAATGAGCTGTAGGCAGACACTAAGCTTGAAACATGTGAACTGATAAAGGGCTGGCAGAGCTGTAAGCAATCCAATATGGGACCTTTTAAAGAGAAGTTGGGCAACCTTCAAAAAAGTGGCGCTACCAGTCCTGTCAATGAATACTTGGATGTGGCCCTGGCAGATTGCAGGTCCCTTGATGCAATGCTCACTGTGAGTCATTTGGAAGATCACTAATTGAAGGATAGGAGACGGCCTGCTGCGGCCTGCAGCCATTATGAGCTGTGCATTTTTGAAGGGGTGTTTGCCGCAATCCCCTCTACATTTTGCAGAAGGGGTGTGGCTTTCCCGTTCCTGACAAAGTGATTATGGAGCCTTTGGTAGGGAAAAATGGGTGCTGTTGCACGACAGGCTAGGCTTTCCCTGGCAGGGAGTCACCATCTTCCTCTCCAGCACAGTATGAGGGGTGTGACAATTCCCTGAAGCACAAGGGAGCTGCACAGAAATCCAGGAGATTTATCCAGTTTGTAGTTATATGGATCTGGACCAAACCCCATGTCTGAATCACATTTCACACTGCCTAGCTAGCTATGTAAACACACCTGATCCTTTTCTTAGCATCTTAGCATTATATTTTCAGACTATGCCTCCTTTTACTTTTTTCATCAGAGGTCTTGTGACCCTCACTCTTTGCATAACTATTTGGACTTGCATGAAAGCTGCTGTGTTCAAATCCCTCAGCTTGCAATCAGAAGTGGCAATGTCACTCTTTGTTCATGTTGAATGTAGGCACCCAAAGTTTTTTTGACAGCAATGCATAAGAGAACTTACTCTTTGTGCAGGATGGGAGGGACACCACACTCAGCCCTGCAGATGACACTAACATGAACAGGCAGCAGTGCTGCAGCTGAGCCTGTGGTGGGTGGAACAACCCTTACACTGCCTTGACTCCTTTCTGCCTTTGCACCACTCTGCCTTCCCAGATCCACTCTGCCGGCTGAAGACTGCCCAGTCAGTTTTGCTGGAAGACTGGGGTCATGGAGCAGGAAACAGACTATGGCACTGTGCTACCAGTGTGGGAAGCATGGACTTCAGTTTGTGGAGGGAGCAGTCTGGTAAGTATTCACAGAGACAGTGCATCCAGTCTAGTAGACTGAAGAAGAAATGCATCTTCTGTATTTATAGGAAGATGGGGGTTGCTGTGCTAGGCCAAACTGATTAAGTCTGGTATCCTGCTTCAGACAATGATGGGCATTGGCTGCTAGTGGAGATGCAAGAAATGCTGTAGTAAAACAATGATAAAATCTCTCAATGTGCACATTTCTCATCATCCTACAGATATCTAGGTCAGGAGTTAAACATGTCAACAGCTAGTGACCAGCATGAGGTGGGAAGGATGAATGCTTTTTGCTGAACTATTCCAGTTGCTGTTCTACATGATTCCTCTCAGCTGAAACAAAAATGGAAAAAGAATGATACCCTCCTTATCCTGTTCCTTCCAAACTATATGACAAACCACACATTGTTATCAAAGGTGCAGGATGAAACCTGTCATTGTCTCGTGCAGAGCACAATAAATATTGTGATTAAGAGTTAATAGTGCATCAAAAATGGTAATCTCTAAATCTTGGCAGATTTTACATGAACTGAACCAGCTGCCTTCTTCAGTGACAATGCAGCAATTACTCTGTACTCATTCAGTGTCTCTTCAGTGACAATGCAGCAACTACTCTGAACTCATTTTCTGTCACTGTATGCTACAGGTGAAAAATGCAGGTAAACAGTATTTTAATACACAGATATGTAACTAATTATATGACAAAGAACTGCAAGAACAAGGCATTTATTTTCCACTTTTAGGAATTTGAATGAGAAGATCATATTACCCAGAATCAGAAAGTGTCTCGCTTGGCAAATGCAGTAACAAATGGATTCTTCAAATCCTGAATTCACAAGCATTTCAGAGAGAGACAGCAGAGAGTTCAGCAGCACAAGCAAGATGATATAGTATTCCTAGAAATCTGAATCAAATCCTGTCCTGTATCTGTCAGGGATTGAATAGCATAGCAGTTGTAATTGAACACAAACACACTTCTGACAGCAAACAGGAAGAAGCTGGGCAGAAGCATCAAGGTGGAAATGGGCTGGGTGGGTGCCAAACTAGGAGGTCACACCTTGTTGGGGCTGTGAGGTGTGTTATACAGGTAAGGTGGTCAGGCTTGCAGAGGGAAATCTGAGTTGCCTGTCCCTGTGTGGGGATAAGAAAGCAAGATGTGCAAGGAGGATGATAAGCTTGGCTTGATGGGCACTTATCAAGGCAAAGCTGATAAGCTTGATGGGCACTTAACAAGGTAAAATTAAGAGATAAGAGCTTCATTTCTATTTTTTTTTTTTTTTGCCTAGCAATTTGCTTACCTTTTCCTTTAGATTGAATACTTTGTATAAGAAAGCACTGACTGCAACACTTAATGTGTAGATTCTGTAGATTTACACACGTTGTAACATGGCTGGAGAAGATGGATTATTAGCAGGTATCCAGCAGCCTGGGAGAAGGTTCTTGAGATTTTGTGTGCTTCCATATGTATCTCCTCATTTCTACCTAGTCTGCTGGATTTCTGATAAAAAACCCAGGACTGTTCTCTATGAAAGAGATAGTGACTTCAGGACAAAGATACATGTTCCAGGTAGCTCCTGAAATGGGGGATTGTACACAGTCTGTTACTTAGGACATCAGATAAAGATCTAACAAATGGGTGTAAAAACTTCATTACAAGTCTGTCTTTGGGAAACCAAGGAGCTGCTCCTATTTTCAGAAGTGTGGAATCACTGACAACTTCAGCTGCTCTGTTCTTCCTGCTCTTATTTTATAAATGGTGTAAGGCTCAATCATTCAGGCTTTGTGGGAGTCATTCTACTTGACTGAATTAATAGTGTGAGTAGCAAACCAGTAGGACGGGTCAGCTACTTTTCCTGACTTTCCTTGAAGTTCTTTAAAATGATCAAATCTCTGCAGTTGTGTAAGCCATCAAAATATAAATCAATGGAAGAGACAATTTTCTGTTAAATGCCTCCTTCCTCCCCACTCCAATCTCCTTGTTGTAGGTTTCTTCCTATCAGTCAGCTCCCTGCACCAACCAATGTGTGGACACATCCCTCCTGCCTCCCAATGGCTCTTTGGGGAGAGAAGAAATGGTGCAAATTATCCTAAAGAAAGATTATGGTTTCACTGATTAAACTCTTTGGGGTAATGATATGTCCAACAAAGCTGATGACTGCAAGTGATGCTTAGTTTCAAGGGCAGAAAAAGGCTCCTCCTGACAAATTTGGTTAGTTTTCCCAGCTGAAACCTTTGTTGATAACTTGCATGTGTGAATAGGTCTTGTTATAAACTATCTTCCTCGAACAATCTGTGTTTCACTATTCTTACTGATCATTTCTGTTGACAATGTTTTGGAGGGAGGAGAGGACTTCATGAATGCAAAAATGTATCTTCATTAATTAGGTCTTTTTCACAGCACATGAACCTAAAAAGGCCCTGCTGTCTTGTTGCTGTAACTTAGTTGCATGGATCAAAATCTAATTCAGATTAATTTTCTGGCCCAAAATGTTTGAGCTTCAGAGAATAATCTAATTTCATAATCGCCTTACTCTTATTCTTGATCATTTCTATTTCAGTCATATAGAGGCATATACCTGGGCTATTCTTTAGGTGGTAAAAGTTTCTGGCAGTCAGTGCTTGAAGACTTTTGGAATAAGATTATTTCTAGCACAGAAACATCAGGAAGTTTGGGAGCCCACTGGGGCTCCACAACAAGACAGTGTTGTCCTGATTCTTCCATTTTGTAGTGTAGAAAGATCCAGCTGTTTGACAACCCCAAATCACACTGAAGTTTTGGGCAACATAACTGATTTCCTGGTGTGCTCAAGGTGATCAGTGTCCGTGTCTTTTCTCCCTGACTGTGCTTTGTAGGGCTGTGGGCTTCAGGGATCTCCTGTACTGATGAAAGAATTGACTTTATATGCAGTAAGTTCAAAAGAGGACCTTAGTTTCCAGCCAAATTTGTGGGGCACATCTGGGTGTATATTGAATGACCACAGAGCAGAGGCTGTCATCTATGGGTTTGTGTTTGGAAAAGAGTTGTAGGAGTGCTACCAACAAGCAGTGCTCTTGGGTGTATGTGCACTCTCCCCTAAGCAACTGAGGAAGCACTCAAAAAGATAAGACAGATGCTGTGCAGTGTACATCACTTCCTAAACATTGCCCAGTCTGTAATCCACAGCTGCTGTGGACTTTCCTTTCAGCATAAGTTCACTTTGTCTGAATAAGCAACAACAACATCTAAGGAAGCAATAGATTTTGAGACAACTGTAACAATCGTACTTTGATCTCTGGCAAAGCCCAGGGGCTTGATTATTATCCAGTCAAATGAGCTGACATAAATGAGTTTTCAGGAGAAAGGAACTTACAGAGTTCAGGCTGGAGGTGAGTTAGAGTGGAGAGTGAGGGGGTTCACACTCCTCCCAGCATAATGAGGTTAGTCATCAGAAAGCCACAGGGTCCTCTTGGGGCCCAGCACTTTACAGGGCTACATTTTCTGGGAGCAGGCAGGGATGTTTCTTTCCATAGATCTCTGCCACCTCCTTGGAAGCCGATCAAACCTATTTTATTGAAAACCACTGTTTGACTTCTAATGTTTTTGTACTGGTTAACAATATTGCCTTGGCTGGCTGAACAAGGGAGCCAATTGTAGCTCAGCTGTTTCATGCTGGAAAAGCTTTGATCGGACTGAATGGGAGTTTATGTTTAAGGTACTCTATAAAATTAATTTTGGTGATAAGCTTATAAACTGAATCTGAACCTTGTGCAGGCTCTGGAGAGAAGGAATAACCACTCAATTTATATTCTCTACAAATACACACTAAGATGTCCCTTTAACCTTTGGTTATTTTACCTAGGGTGTCACACTCTTAAAGTGTTTGAAATTATTTGTCCAGATTAGCTGTCCTTGCTGAAGATGGAGAGCTTTCAGGGTGGCTCCCAAGAGCCCTGAAGCTAACTATAATGAATGAGTTTGGTGTTTTACTCAGAGGAAAAAAAGCTGAATGAGTTACAGAGCTGCCAAATAGCCTTAGTTCATTCACACAAGCTTGAGGATAATGTGCTTCTCTTTATTCCAATATGGTATCATTATAGTAGCTTATTTCAAGGGCATTTGTATCTGATATGTTCCCTCCCTCATTACTTATCAGCTTCTATAGTTACACAGAACAGTGAATTGCAATTAGAAAATACTGCTATTGGACAGGAACTCCTGGGTTCATCTCCCCTTTCTGCTGAAACTGGTGACCAAACTTGCAGGGGATCAAGTGGAAGCAAGGTCAGGTGGTCATCCTGTGGAATCCGCTGGTCCAATACATCTGGGGAGGGTGTACATGCATAGGAGTCTGTCTGAAGAGTTTGGTATCTGGTCAAGTAATTCATCACAAGTGGTGTGTGCAGCACAGATCACAGCACAGTCATCACTGAGAGTCTGAGGCTGCCACAAACCTCAGGCACAAAGGAATTGCTCATTGTGGCAGTGATGGGGTCTTTGCCTGGGAGATATTTTCTTTAGATGGGGAGGCTGTGATCTGTCTGAACAGATGCCTAAATATTTTATCAGAGGAGTCATCCAGCTGATATGTAAGTCTCACAGCCATAGAAAAAAAAGACCTTTGTTTGCCTTTTCCCAAGGCAAAGGCCCGGAAGTGAGAAACCCGAGGTCTGGCTCTGTGATGCCTTCTGCGTTCCTGCAGGCAAGTCTCTGTTCTGCAGTCTCCCTGTGCCTGTGCTGAAAGGACAATTGCTGAGACCTGGCAGCACCCTGAGCTTTCACAGTCATTTCCTCTTCCCTGCTTCAAGTGTGTAGTCCTCAGGGATATCAAAGTTACATTAAATTTCCATAAAACTGGGAGAGCAAATAATTCAGACACTGCCTCTGCTGAGAGAAAACTCTTACCAGATATCAGAGGATCCCAGTGGGAATGTGGAAAGAGGGACAGAGAGAAAGGCATGACAAACGAGGCTTCCTTTGCTCATTCTGTTGCACACACTCATTTTATTTTGAGTTATATGCTTTTTTTCCCATAACTTCTAGTTATCTAAGCCTTACTTGGGATTTGAAGTGTATGTTAGTATACTAGCAACCAAAAATCCCTCTCTTTAGCACCCAGTTGCTCTCAGCAGGTTATCCAGAGAGGACTAGAGCTCACCTGGTGCTGACTCTCCCCCCCTGACAGGGGTAGAACATAAATAAGCAGCAAGGTCACTGAACGTGCCCAGGGCACAGGCCTGCTCAGAGGTGAAGCAGGTCCATTCATCAACCAGTTTCACTATATGAGAAGGGAATGCAATAATATATGTCTAAATTGGAGACAAATTGCAAAGACTAATTTGTGAACTGGGGCTCCATTCCTTGGAGTAAAGGTCTTTTGCTTTGAAACTATACCCAGTGGCTTTCCCTGTATAGAAATAACTATGGGAAAAGGCACCGAAATCAGGTTCTGCGAGCCTTCTGTGGGCATTACTGACTTCTTGACATGCTCCTATTCGGGAATCATAAACTCCCTGAACACTCAGTTCCCACCTGAATAGCTTTACTCACAGCCTGCTCTCTTCCTCACACACTATTTTATTCATCTGCCCTAAAATAATAAAGTTTAATTGGTGATCTGGATCTGATATACTAATATTTCCTTGCACATGGAAGGAGACCTCAAATTCTGTGTACTCATCCTCAATCAATGTCACCTTGGTATTAACTCAATGTTATTACATTATTGATTTTATTCATCCCAGGAGCTACATCAATTTATCATGGAATTTACACTTCTTTAACAACCAACACAAATCAGGAACATTTGGAAGGCTTGTGATGTAGACTAGAGGGGTTTTTGCAATCTGATCCTCATTTTCCTTTACATTTATTTAGATTTCCAGTTAATCTGAATTCCTATCTTGCCCCTTTGAACTCTCAACCAATTGTAAATACTTTTGATAAATTTCTGTGCTAAAAACTATATTGCAACATAGTTCTGGAAAAAAGAAGGAAAAATATAAAAAAAAAAAAAGAAAAAGGAAAAAGAAAAATCAAAAGGAAAAGAAAACCAACTGCAAAATACCCAATGCTTTCTGCTGTATTGAAATAACTATTTTGGGGAAATAAATGGTTGGGTGCTTTAGGTTCCACACTAAACAATAAAATCTGTTTGTAACTTCAGTCATGCATTTGGTTCTGCTATATAGCATAACCACTTGTAGTTTTAACTCATGTCTTGAAGATGTGTAGCAAATTAAAAACATGAGAGTTTGTCCTTTCCCATTGCATTTTACTGGCTGACTTATTTGCAACAAATAAAGCAATTCTGGGAAAGTTCATTGCTTCTGCATTTGTTCAGCCTCTCTGGCTGGACTCTGTGATGGCTGGAGAGATACTGAAAAGATGCTGTCAGAAGAGTGGGAAGTGAAAGCTGAAGGGAATATCAGTCAGATGCTTTGAACTGTTGATTTAAAAAGAAATGCCTAGTGGTTAATGCTATTGAGCATGTGGGAGAAAGGATGTGGGGCATCACAGCAGTCACAGCACTGGCTGGTGTAAACAGAAGTACTTTTTAGAGGGCTGAAGCACCTTTACTATCTTCCTTTGCACCACAGAGAAACCCACCACTGTCTGGAGTGCAAAGTGCAATTGTAAACTTGCCATGCTGTAATTTTATCACTGCAGCTGTATGTTGATCCCATTGCTTGTGTTGATCCCATTGCTTGTGCCTGCATAGAGTAAAACCAAAACTTTAAGGACATATTGTTGCTTAGTAGAAAAAGGATAGAGACCAGTCAGAAACTCAGAGATAGCCCTAATTGAAAAGGTCCATTCAGCTGCATTCAACTCAGAGCGTGTGAGTAAGCTAGAAAAGGGAGGATTGCAAAATCTGTTTGTGTCCACTGCAATGCCACCCTTCAGTGTTACCTAACATGGTTGGGATTACATCATCAGAACAAACTTTCATCAGTTCATCACAGTTTGGTTATGTGACACTATTTTGAGTTCAGCATGGAAGTGATGCTTTTATGCAAACTTGCCCCTTCCTGACAATTGCAAACATGGTCAGAAACTCTATTCAGGAGGTGCACTGGGAGAGAAGGCCACACCACACAAAAACATCAACTGAAAACTTCAGGAGCTAGAGGATTAGTGTGGACTTTCCTTTGAAGTTACCAAAGCAGGACTTTCTTGGCCAGGTTGCGCAGAAGAGTTTCAGGAACATAAAGTACCAGTAGTTCCCACATCGACATCCTTCGGGTTTGGGTCTTACTGTTTCAGATGGTGGTGAAAGTTGGATGCCTAGGTATCTGAGTGCTTTTGAGGTTCGAAATAGAGACATGCAGGAGGCAGGGAAGAGAAGACCAAGAACTTGCTTTGGATTTGCCTGGGTAGATAAATGTTTCTGTTTTACTACTCTGATAGAACAGCCGGCTTGCATCTATGACAGAAGCCTTATGCATGGGCTGCTTGCCTAGTGGTAGCTGTGATGGTCAAGTGAAGATCAAGTAACGTCTCTTCTCAGGGTGAGCAATACAATGGGAATCCTCCCACAGGTCAGAGCATGGATCACTGAAAGGCCAGGGAAGCCACAAACCAGAGCAGTGCTGTGGTGCTGGAGGCAGCAGGAGGAAATGGAGCAATTGCAAAAGGCGTGATTCAGTTCTGCCACTCCTCACCCTCCTGACCAGGGCAGGGTCTGAGCGAGGAGCTGGTGTGGAGCTGTAGCAAAAGGCTTGGCACTCTTGCATAGAGACCAGCCAACACATGGGATCTTCAAGAGCAGAGATAGCTCCCCAGCTGCTCCTTCAAGGGCCACAGTGGGGTGGCAATTTACCCCTGTGTGTTTCCTCATACACCAGGCAGGCACACAGGTAAGCAGGCTCTGGCCTTTGCCAGCTTCTCACATCAGGCTATGGGAAACCCTGAGTGCTTTTATAAACCCATGCTGCGATTCACAGGTCCTGGCCAACAGCAGGCACAAGACCACTATCAGAGTAGTTGCTGACTATATGCTGCCTTTACACCGCTCCTGGGAGGATGCGGTGTAGCAGAGAGGCAGAGTGGCGCAAGCAAGCACCTCATCCAGCACCCAGCACACTTGTACAAGGTTAACCCACCAATAATTTTAAACAAGCTTGAGCAGCCACATCAGACTTACCAAAGCTTTGCATTACGTGGGATTTGACTTAGTGCTAGGCACCCTAACACTGGCTTCAGTGTGTTACTGGGTGCAGCTCTGACCTGTGGCTTGGCCGGGTGTTTGGATAGGTTGGTAGAGGTGCTTGGCTCTGTGATGGAGGTTTTGGCATGTTCACCTTGGCTGTCAGCACTGCAGCATCGTGTAGGCTCCAGCTGCTGCAGCTACAAATCACTGAGGCCCCCAGGCTGAGCTCTTTGCAACCTTGAGCACTGAAATATCTTTGCTTGTTGCTCAGACTCCCTTGTTTTCCTTTCGCTGGCTCTGTGCAGCTTAGTGCTGTCTCAGGAGTCCGTCTCTCAGCAAAGGTCGCCCAAGTCATGTATCCATATGCAGGGAACACTTTTCTCACCCTACGCTGTAACCATGGTTATTTGTTTTCTTTTAAATTCCTTTCCCCTAGGTTCAATGCTATCTTTAGACATCATGCTGTTTTGACAGATGTCCGTGTAGTTCCTGATCCTATCAGGGAACTGTGGCATGACAAGGACTGGCTTAAGTAACAGCTGCATAACTCTGTCAGGAATGAATGATGCAGCCAGTGCCCTTTCTGGAAATGTTCCAACTTTCAGTGATTCTGGCCCCATCGCAGTGTCTGTCAGCCACTCATGGCCTGGCTTGCCCAGGTTTTTGTCTTTCCTGTTGCTCTGACCTCGTGTGAGCATCTTGTTGCTGCAGAGTTTTGCTCACATTCCGGATCTCACAGCCTGAGAGACTGGACAGTTGGGATGTACAAGGCTGGTGGGATGGGTAAATGGGCACTGAAGCCTGAAATGGTTAGCCCTGCTGGGAGCTGCGTTTTCACCCCTGCATAGTCCCAAGGCATGTGGCATGTGTTTCCCTGAGGGCAACAGGGCTGGAATATGGACCTAGAAATGCTCTTCCAGCCTCGCAGCATGAGCCAGTTGTATTTTAGATGCTGGTAAAATGTTCTTCCAAGCAAAGGCTGTGGATACCGAGGGCAAGTGACATGTCCCCTGAGATTTTGTGGCTGGCACATAGTTCATGTATCTTTATTCTTTAAAAAAGAATTATTGCTTCTGCTTTGTGCTCATATTATGCACAACCTGGCAAATATGAAATCTATGGAGTTTTGTTGTCCTTTTTTATCCAGAGAAAACTTTAAATTTGTGGTACTCAAGCTATGCAAACTTCTTTTTTTATTTGTTTCTTAAAACATTTTGTATTAAACCACTGATGCTCTTGATATAGTTGTGCGTCTCTCTGGAGGCATGTGTTTACCAGAGGTAACTCCAACATAGCTCATTTAAAAGATGCAGTTTTCCTGATGGTTGTCCCTCAGTGACATGGGTGCAAGCAGGAGACATACCAACTCTCAGGCTTCCTATCATCTGCTGCTCTGTTCTTGCTTGGTGAGGTTGTCATGTGCACCCACCCGTTACCCATGCAAATAGAGCAAATGCCACCCCAGAGATTTGTTTTACCAGCTTGAAGAGGTGGAAGGGGCAGCAAAAGGGCAGCAGGGCTGTGAGCCTCTCCTCTGAAAGCACCCTATGCTTAAGGAGCATATGCATATGTTCAGGAGTCTGACCATTCAAGTTCATACTTCAGTCATCAAATCTGAATATTACTGGAAATCTGGCCTAAATTATAGACCATACAGTCTGACATCGCCTTCAGCTAAGTTGTAGGATGACATTTCCTTCCTGTAATGGACTGTATAAACCCCAGCTGATTTAATGCCAGCTTGCATTCAGAGGTGCAGAGGTGATCTTTAGCCTCACACATGAAATTTATGCTTCTTTAATTAACTGCGTCATACTGCATGTTGGCGAGAAGCCATAATGATACTTCATCTTTCCGCTGATGGATCAGCAGAAAGTTACAGGGATAATACTGTCAAGAGGAAAAGTCTTGATTTAAGAGGTACTCTAGATACCACAAACAAAAAAGCCCTTTTAATAGTTTGATATTATATACTCAAAAAATACTTATTCCGCATATGATGGAATTCCTTATTATAAACAGTGGAGACCAAAATCAGTGCTATAGCTGGGTCCAACACAGCTTTCTGAACATTTTTTTGGTTCCAGATAGCTATGAGCCTTAAGCTTTGTGCAGGTTGTTGCAGGTAGGAGGTGCAAGTATGACAAAGTTACATCAATTGTGTTTACTTACAAGAACATGCTTGGCTTTTCCTAAGACACAGTGAAGTTTTCAGGATGTGTCCTCTCCAGGGATTGCCCACATGATTATTCTCAGCTTTTTCTCTGTCTGGCAAAGCTTGGTATGTGCCTGGTTCTAGGTCTTTTCTCCATCCCCAGCCCTCCTCCTGCCTCCTTTTGCTGCCCTTCACTCAACCCTGGGAGCCCTGCTGCTCTCTCATGTGTATCTCCTAAAGATGACATGATGCTAAGCCAGGCTCAGGATCCCAGGTCCCTAAGCCCTTGGGCAGCCATGAAGGTGCTCGCCTGGGTTCCAGCAAGGTGGTGCTGAGGCAGCCCAGGATGGCTCTATCCAACGGCAGCACATGTTTGGCAGAGCTCTGTGCCTCACTCCCCCTTTACAACTCAGGATGTAAGACCAAGATGTAACCCACATCCCAGGAGCTGAGTGAGTACTCCTGGTCTGCCCTTGAGTACCAACACTAAGCAAAGCTGGCCTGGTGGCAGTGCAGCCAAGGGCTGCAAGGTACAGCTGTCAACTATGATCTCCTTAAAAATAAGCTGACAAAAAGTCTCTGCTAATGGAATTCCTGTGTACTCACCCTGATTTGCTTCAGTTGGCTCCATAGGCTGGGAAGCATGAGTTTTTTCCTCACCCTGAGCCAGCACAGCTGTATGGGCAGTTGTATTTTCTGATCTGAATCCAACAGGTCTGCTTCCATGTGTTGCCTCCCTGCTCCTCCTTACACACATGCTGTGCTCAAGGTGATGAGCAGGGTGCAGTGCCCTGCAAGTTCCTGTTCCTAGGAAGCCAGAACCAGATATTCCTCTGCCTCCCTTGCCCCTGGTGGCTTGTTCCCTGTGCTAAGACCCAGGCTGATGCCCCAGAGGCACCAGCCTAGGGCATGGGAAGGGAGTTTCAACCTTCCAGAAAATGCATAGGCAACTCCACCCTTGGCCCATCTTCTTTGCCCAGAATTTGGAGCAGCTTTGTGTGTTTGCTTTTGTTTTGGGTTTAAATATGTGCTTAGCTATCTCTCAGAGTTATCTCAAATGCAGGGGTGTGGTGAGGCTGCCTAATTTAACCCAGCCTGTGACATCTGCAGACAGATGGCCTGTCTCCATAAAGCTGTTTTATCTTTTTCATTTAGGTTGGTTTAAAAGCTGATAATTTAAGTCCTTTGTTGCCCCTCTTCTTTTGGCTTAGTGAGACAAAGTCTTAAATTTGCTGGCACTTGAGACAAACAAAGTAAAACCTCTCAGAAAGAGAAAAGGCCCCTGCAGAAGTTTGCATGGTTTTGAGAGCCTGTCTTTCAAAACACCACTTCAGTTGTCTTCCCAGTGATGCAGTGTGTCATGCTTCTAGGAAAGGAGAAGAAATGGCAGGATGTTCTGCGTGATTGTGTGAAGGCCCAGTTCCTCCCCAGACTTTCATCATCCCGTTTGTTGTTTCCCATCCCTGGGTTCCTGCAAAGCCTGATGGCCAGGTGCTAGGCCAACCACCTCCTTCACACATCGGTGGAAATGCTCAGATACTGAATGTGAGGAGCTGCATCCCTGACCCACTGGAGTCACTGGAAAATGCCCTTGACTGTCACAGGGTTGGGATTTCAGCATGACAGGCACTCTCTAGTTGAAAAGCTACAGGCCAAACACACCCACAGGATCCACAACATACAACTCTAGCAATATGCTCTGATTTTAATGTATTTGCATATAATCTTCTCAGTGAGGGTTTTCCCACTAAATTCTTGCTCTGACATGATGAGGAATGTTTAAGGACAGCAAAATGGAAAACAGCAGGGAAATACAGACACCTGGAGAGAGATGAGGAGGGCAAGCATAGTTATCTTTTTCACCACCCTACTTTCCTTACTGCTGGCCCCGTCACCTTGAGTTTTGACTTCCAGAGTTACTCTATGGTGGCCCTAAAGGGAACACCTGTGGCAAGTGTGTGGCAGCATCCTGGTCCTCATGCTGGTGCTTTCTTCTTGTACATTGTGACGTGCAGCATGTTGGACACCATCCCATCAGGTGTGCACAAAGCTTGCATGCAAACTGCTGGCTGAGGGCCCCAGGGCAATTTTTTCTCCACCACAAGGTGGATCTCCAGAATTCCAGAAAGGAGGAATCTCATTCAAGAGAGCTCCTTGCTGCCAGGGACTTATAAGGTGCAAGAGGACTGATGTGTTGTCTGCTGGCAACAGAAGGCAGGAGGATAATTACAGTGCTGTCATTTTTGACAGCACAGGGCAATATGCCACTGAAAAGATGTTTTTATTCCTCAAGAAGATGATATTTCTATCTCAGTCTTTTATGTATTTATGCTTCTGTGAGATAGAGAAGTGCTATTACTCACTACGCATGGGGCTAGGTCATACACATGTGAACAGTGAGATACTGAGCTCTAGGTTAATAGCATAAACCCATGAACTCTCCCTCTTTCTTGGTGTCCTGGGTTCAAGCAGTTGCGGTCGGTTTTTCTTCTCTGTAGTAGCTGGTGTTTTGACTGAGCTCGGGAACAAGGCTGATAAGGCCGATGTTTTTGGTTGTTGCTGAGCGATGTTTG
>JBAFWW010038840.1:2788-17038 GCA_036873685.1 Agapornis canus | reverse complement strand
GGAACTGGATGATCTTAAGGTCCTTTCCAACCCTGACTATTCTATGATTCTAAGGCTGAAGCTGATGCAATGCCAAATCCTTCTGTCTGGGACAGGGTGCTTGGGCCAGGACACTGCACCTCTGAGGTCAGTGCTGTCACACTGACAGTGACTTATGTGCTGCTCTTCCCTGGCTGGCAGGGTCTATGTTTGCAGGCTGCTTCTGCCTGACAGCCAGGAACCCCAGACAGTGCCGGTGGCCCTGGGTGACTGTGCGTTGTCACTCCCTGCTTGAACAGGAGGCATTGCTCCTTCCAGCCATATTATTCTGCTGGTATATTCCCCCTCACTATCTGCCTTCCAGCCTGGTCTCATTTTAGCTTTGAAATACAGAAGGTGGACCCATTTTTCATCTTCATTTCTGTTTATCTGGTGGCAGATTTGATAGAGATTTTTGAAGAGTAAACCTCATTCTTCTGCAAGCAAGATACTGTTGGTTGTTTTCTCCTGAGGAACGCGCTTGGGGATCGTCTCTCGGTGACTCACACCAGCAGCTGCTGATTTGTTCCAACACAAAGCAGAGCCTTCCAGAGCTGCCAAGCTGCTGTGTAACCACACATGAACATGCCCTGTGAAATGCTTGTGGCTACCAATACTTTTCGGTATCTTGGACTCGATAAGAAGCAGTTTCCAACCTGTGAGCCACCATATGTGTACTGTATCTTTGATGCCTGGTTCCACATAGGGCTTCTTCAGAACCTTTAGGAACTGATCTCTGAGTAACTCATATGGATGCAGCTCTGTCATCCCCCAGACTGATTTCTTCTCAGATGACCTTGTGGTTGATGTACTAGGAGGAAGTTAGCTGTCAGCCCCTTCATCATCTGTTGATATACAATACAACAATAGATATGATACGAGATGCATTTCGACCAGAGCTGGGAAATGCAGTGATGTAAGGGCAGGAATGGTGGGTGATCTCTTTGTTACTGTGACCAACAGAAGTCCATATTGGAGCTCTTTTACTCTTCTTATCTTCCATTAAGGCAGCAACTTTGTCTCCTGGGATTAACATGTTTCCAAGTCCAGTGGCTATTTTAAGGTCTCAAAAGAAGACCGGGTGTCAATAGAGGATTGACCCCCCCAAATGCTGGACATGCCATCACTGCCGCAGGTGGGGAGCTGTGGTTAGCAGGTGTGTGGGCCATGCTGCCTTGTGCACACCCAGCACTTGTTCCTCACTGCCCCCTAATCCTGCTGAGCCCTGAGTGGCAGAGGGCAGGGAGCACCGCAGACCGGTGCCACTGGTTGTCACAGCAGCCTGCCAGGGCTCCAGCAGCCTTTGCTTTTGCTCCTTGTTCTGCTTCCTGAAGCAGTGTTTGGTGCATGCAAGAGATGAGATGTGCTCCAGAGGCTTAGTCCAGCATGGTGCCATGGACCCTAGTACCCAGTGAATTCCTCACCCAAGGTTCTAGATGTGCTTTGTAAGCTTGAGCCAGGGCACATCTAGTCCCTGATGTGCAGGAGGCAACCTTCTGACCTCCAGATTGCTCAGAACCTGTAATGTATGAGGGTCACCCTCTTTTATAGATGTCCTTGTGAGAGCTGCTTTCATTCCCTAACATTTCCAAGTTAATCATGGAGAACCAAAATTGCTACAGAGACCCTGTTGTGTGAGTGATGCGCTCTGCACCTCACATGAGGGTGCTTGGTCATAGCCCAAAGATGCGTTACTCCCTAAGCTGAGAGAGGGAACAAAACCAGTCCAATACACAAGTAATCCCTCCAACCTTCCTTCAGCAGTGCTATCAGTGTTTCCCCCCATCCCAGCTTTCACCATGATAAGTTTCCCATGACGCTCGGATTCCTCCTCCGAGCCTTGGTCACGCAGAGGAATCCACGCATTCTGCTCTGTCATTCTTGGCTCAAACGTCAGCTCTGGAGCTCGGGAGAGCTCTGGTGCCAAGCACTGCACGGCTCCGAGGCTGTGTTTTTCTACCATTCCCCTAATGCCTTTCTCTGATGGGGGAAACCAGTCTGTTGTGCCATGTGCTGTTAACCATCTCCTATACACTCTCTGTTTCAGGTGGTCTAAGCACAGCAGTGGGTTACCCGCTGGACACAGTGAAGGTACTTGTTAGAGCTTTATTTCTTGACTGCAGACTGAAAACAAGCAGGCCCTTTGCTTTCCCCCTCGTTTCAAAATAACCTATCTCCATGAGAATGCTTTCATTGTTGTTGTGTCCACATTTCACTGTATTTGGTTGTGCTGCTTTTCTCTTCAAGAATTAAAGAAGTCAATTGTTTCTGATGCTGGTTTATGGTTAATTGTCTGCTTTGCTGCTATGGCATTTGTTGATTGTACTCTTTTTTAAGCTGATACCTGCATTTTGAAGTTGTCGCTGTATTTCTAGGTCAGAATTCAGACTGAGAGGTGTTACAATGGGATTTGGCACTGCATTCAGGAAACATATAGGACAGAAAAAGTAAGTACTTCCCATCAGAATTTCTGATAGCAGTTAGGGATGCCTTGCTTGAGATAAACAGAGCTGCCTCTGCCACCTTGGGAAGGGTGGGCAGCAGTTACATACAATCATGTTTTGGGAGAAGGGTCAGGATGAAACTTAGCTTTGCCAATGATCTGTAAGATGAGGGTAAGTTTTGGCTCAGCTATGTGTGGCCAGTAGATGCTTTCCCATGCCATTCCCTCTTAAAAGTGGGTTTTTTCCCTCTGTTTCCAACTAGGTTTGGGGATTTTACAAAGGTATGTCTGCATCCGTCCTCACGGTATCGGTGATCTCCTCTGTTTCATTTGGCATGTACAAAAACTTCCTTTGTGGCATCTGCAAGCTGCGATACGGGGCTGCAGATGTGAAGCCATCCAAGCTGGATGTTTTCCTTGCTGGCGGCGCTGCTGGTGCTGTCCGGGTAGGTAAACAGGCCGAAGGGAAAGCACAACAGGAGATCTTGTTCGCAGACACAGGAGGCTGGAAAAGCAGGGAATAGTTGCTGTCCAGGAGGCTTTGTTTTCACAAGGGGGTCATGCTCTGCCCCTTCTCTGGTCAGCTCTGTGGCAGGGCTCAGCCCTGCTGTGCAGCTCGTGCTGGAGTTGGCTTAGAGTGCCAAACCACTTAAGGGCATGTTGTTAGGAATGACATGGGCCTTGGCAGCACAGACAAGGAAGTACAAACAGCCTGGGCAGCAGACTTTCAAAGTGACTCTGATGGTGTGTTTGTATGCAAGACTTAACTCGGTGTGTTACAGCACAAGCCCGGCACAGTGTTGCTGTAGAAATGGGTGGTACATAAGCTCTGCCTTGTCAGGACTCAAAACGCAGCCGGGCATCACTCAGAAGTGATGCCTGGCAAACGTGCATGATGCCAAGATAGGGAGGTGAGGCTGAACCCAGAACAGTTTCCCATAAGCAGATGGATTTCTGTGAGCATCTGCAGGTGCTGTGAACACAGCAGAGCTCACCCCGGTGACCCAATGGCATGCTGGGCAGAGATGCATGCCCAGTCACAGGCAATCCTCTTACAGAGCAGTCCAGATGGTCGGGTTTCTTAAGTGTTTCCTAGCAGGCAGTGACTACACAGGCAAATTGTTTTAGTCTTTATGGCCCTGGTTGCAAATATAGATAGATACAAGAGCCCTGGTGTGTGCTACCCCATAGCTGAGGACATCCCCTTTCCATGCCCTTCTGGTTTAACAAGTTGTTCCAGGTATATGATACCTTCTATTGATTTCTGCCTCGCCTTCCACTCAGCACAGTGCAGCTCAGACATGTATGTCCTGCTGCTGCTGGGTGGGATTTAGCACAGACAGAGGGAAGGAGGCTGGAACTCCCTGGCTTCAGGGAATATTATTGCATGGAAAGGTGGGAGACAAGCAGTTTGCAGGAGGGGGATCAAACCACTCTTTAAATGTGAAGGGTTAAAATGCCATCCTCTGATGTTCCAGGTTCTGTTCATGGCTCCCAGTGAAGTGGCCAAAGTTCGCATGCAGACTCAGAGGAACCCGCATCCTTCCATCGCATCTCCCCAGCCTGTTTCCAAACCAAAATACCGAGGCTCTCTGCACTGCCTGAAGGTGATCGCCAAGAAGGAAGGTTTTGGGGGTCTGTACAAGGGCTGCTCTGCATTGCTCTGCAGGGATTGCTTTTCTTCTGCGATATATTTCCTCACCTATTCTGCTCTGTGTGACTGGCTCACACCAGCAGGGAAAAATAAACCAGGTAGGTACCAGAAAGCATCTGGCATTACCTGCAAAAGTGGCTTACTCAGTACCACACTAAGAGGGCAATCAGGGTCTCAGCAAAAATCAGCCAGTGTCTATAAAATCACCCAGATGAGGTCCGTTTGCTTCTTGGTGCTACAGGACCACTTTGCTGGCATGACCTTGCCCCTCAGCAGCTACTCCTCTCCCTACAGGAGGGGTATTTACGGCATGCTCTGGTGCCTGGTATGTGGGCATGAAATGGTCTTAATGCAGAAACAGGACATAGAACTAGAATTGAAACATGGTCAAACCTCCTAGGAGTCCTCATGGAGCACAGGTCAGGATCAGTCCAGAAGTCCAGGTGCAGAATTAAAGGCATTTCAGTTTCCTGGTTGTGATTTGGCTCTGAAAAAAGACCCTATCCACTTTGAGAAAACATCAAATAGGCGACAGTTCTCCTCATCACATCTAACTTGTGCAGTGCTAAAAGCACCATGTAGGCAAAAGCAAGCTGTGCAAACCACAGCAAAAATGCTATGAAATCAAGAGGCACATGGTTTGTGTGAGATCAGTGGAAGAGCTGGACAAAACAACTGCTGAAAGCCCCTGGAGTTAACACTGGCTGACAAACCTGAGATGCTTGTCGCCACATGAGTGCAAGGCTGGGAGTGAACTGCTCCTCCCTTCTCTCCCCTGCAGATTTCCTCGTTGTGCTGCTTTCTGGTGGCTTTGCTGGTGTTCTGGCCTGGGGATTTGCTACTCCCATGGATGTCATCAAATCACGGATGCAAACAGACGAATCGGACCAGCACAAGTACAAAGGCCTTGTCCACTGCGTTAGGGAAAGTGTGAGAAAGGAGGGTGCAAAAGTGCTCTTCAAAGGACTGGGTTTAAACTGCATTCGTGCCTTTCCTGTGAACATGG
This sequence comes from Agapornis canus, assembly GCA_036873685.1. Classification (NCBI taxonomy): domain Eukaryota; kingdom Metazoa; phylum Chordata; class Aves; order Psittaciformes; family Psittacidae; genus Agapornis; species Agapornis canus. The sequence continues at coordinate 11,917 of JBAFWW010038840.1, read as the reverse complement.
TGGTGTTTGTAACGTATGAAGCCGTACTGAGATGTACAGATTATTATTTAAACAAAAAGTAGCTTGTTCCACTCTATTCTGAAGTGTGTTTTATTTAGATTGGTTTTTGTAACACAACATCCACAAACAACTGCTGAATGCTGTCTCCTTTGATGGGCAGCATGGGCATTTCAGCACAAAGCTGGATGACTGACAGCTTTGTCCTATTCTTATAGGATTACAAACTCATCAGGGAGCCTTGGACTTACAGAACAACCTCCCTTTTATCTCGTTAATGTATTTAGACTGTATCCAGTGCTTAGGCCCTTGAAACATTTGCACATATTGATGTTCTAAAAGGCTGCGAGTCTGATTAGAGACTTTGGTAAAGGATTGATTCTGTTTTCTGCTGGCACAGAAATCGATCCTCACAACCAAGGCAAGGGTTGGGGGCAGTCTGTGTGAGATTCAACACTCTCCAGTGTGTGCTCTTTATATATAATGCTGGTATCGCATTCACTGAGTAACTTGCATATTTGTGCCTCAGGCTGCAACTTCTCCTTCGCAGCTATAATTCTCCCAAAGTACTCTACAGTTATATCCCTTTGGTGGCAGCTGAAACATGACTCTCCTTGCTTTCCCCTGACATTATCTAATGCATGGCAGACACGTCCTGTTTATGTAATCGTACTAATGGCTGCACTGAAAGTGAAGCCAGGCATGGCTTCCCATAAGCTGTGTGATTTCTCCTTGTACCACCCCGAGCCCTACAGCATCGGTAACCCTACAGGCTGATGGTACCGCAGCTCTCCAGAGCTTGCCACAGTTTCGGAGACAATCTGTTCTGATCCTGGGTAGGAAGAGATGCAAAGCCTCTTTGCTTCTCGAAGGAAGGCTGCTATAACACCTCTGCACTAGCAAGTTAAAGGGATGGTGCAAAGTAGTAGAGTATGATGAAGATGTAGACCTTTTAAAAGGTGCCCGCTCTTCTCCCTTTACACTATGCTGTCAGGAGGGGGGTATGTTTTGAAAGAATTTCTGATGTTTCTAGCAGCTCTTTTTCACAAAGGTCGAAAGCTTCATCAAGACATCACTTGAAGAAAACATCATCCACGCTAGTGCTGCAGAAGATGAAAACCCTAAACCCAGGAACACTTTTATTTGCTCATCCTGTATGTATTTTCTGTGCCTGCTTTAATCCCTGGATAACTCCATCTGGAGCAGACTGGATCCAGCCTCTGTCAGATTCTGCTGAAAGTGCATGTTTTGGAGGGAAAGAAGAAACCTGTATTTAAAGGAGCTCTCACATTCAGGTTGATGCCCTTCTGGCCCATGGCCACTTTTACCAGTTAACATGGCTCTGACTACACTGACAGCAAATTTGCAGCACGCAGGACTTGTTAGTTACCCTGGATGTATAAAAGGGGCTCTTGTACCAGAACAAGTTGAAAAATCTCAGGTGTTACTAGGAAAGAATAAAGGGAACCTCTTCAGCTCCAGACAGACCAGTAAAAAGCTCCAGACCTGTCCTCCTGAGATGTAGGCCTTCAACTGGCTTTTTAAACACGCTCACAGACATGTTATCCACCAGTCACTAAACTTGAGTGCACCCAGATCTTGCAGGGGATCCAAGAGCAGGGTTAAAACACCAGGCAGGATCTCCTACCCTCACCTCTTTCTGCATTTCACTGAGTGCTGTTCCATGTGCGCCTGGTTGGTTTCTGCAATCAAACTCCTTTAAGCTGTATTATTTCCAGCCAACCTTGTCCTCGGGCATCACGTCCTTTGAACAGAGACAGTTATGAAATGCTTGCAAATCAGACTAAACAACCATTTACTGTTAAGCAGTGTTGATACCATCCATGGTCAGCCCAAGGTTTGAAAGTAAAGTAGCTCAGCTTTTCTTAAGCTCAAGCATCCAGATAACTAAAAATGTCTCTTCCTGTGGGTGTAACTGAAATAGAGCTGGTTTCAAGAAACAGCAAGTACAGATGAATTGTAAAAATGAGTGGGAATGACTGCAGAAGCCAGAACTGTAAGCCTCAGGGTATCCAGCACCATGTAAAAAAGTAGGTTCTCATGTGGCCTGAACAAATGCTACACGCGAGGTGACTTGTATCTCCAGGCAGCCTATTTCAGGAAGGTAATCACTTTGCAACCCATCCTATTGACAGCCCTTTGCTGGAAAAAGATATACAGCGTATGGGTGACAACCTGCCTCAGAGCAAGAGCTCCTCTAATTCATGCTGATACAAACTACCAACAGGTACAGGAATTGACTGTAAAAGTACTGTAAACACACACACATAAGCATGAACATGTCATGTTTAACAACATGACACTGTTACATACTATGTACTTCACCACACGCACCCCCCAAGCTGGGTGTTTGGCTCCTGGACTTCAGAATTCAACTGCTTTCTTTTCTGATTTATTTTACCTTGACCTTCAGCTGCTCTGATAATCACAGAACAGTTTATTCTAACAAACTAGCTAGCTGAAGGCCAGCTAACAGAATGAAGACGCCACATTTGTTGTGCTGAAGTTGGGTTTACTTTGCCGTAGGGGACTGCAGCTTGCTGTAGAGATGGTTTCTTTTAGTAACAAAGTTGGTTGCCTTGAAAACAAGAAAACTTTCTTTAGAAGAAAATGTGCCTGTTTCTTTTAGAGGGCACATTCTGCCTCACGTTTTCATGTTGCTGATAGTTCCTGTTTCCCCTGACAATGTTAATGGCTATCCAAGTAGGTTTCAGAGGCCTCATGGTGTGTCATGTGAAGCTACTTGGAATCCGTGCTTTTCAGACAACAGCAATTGTGGAGGACCATGGTTCCATTTAAGTACTAGTCTTTATGCCAAACCTACTGAAGCATCATTGTAAACGGATCAAATCAACCTTCCCCTAGTTCTGAGATGGCTGTTGTGCACAGGGAAATTCAGCCTCCAGTCTTGTTTGCAGTAAGTTAATCTGGAGAACTGACTCTTATTACCTTGCTCTGGGAGCAAGCTGAAGTCCACCTGGTAGGATTGGATAGAGGGGGTTGTAAGGCAGCTTATTTCACTACTTAAAAGGCACTGGATATCAAAACAAGGGCCAGATCCATGAGATGACTAAATCAACACCTAAAAGAGTAGGAAGAGGGGTCAAAAATAGAGGAAGTGTAAATAAAACCTTTTAAAATAAAATAAAAGATACATAATAATAAAAAATAAAAAAGAGTAAAATCAGAAGTTTAATATAAACTTTTATCTACATTTTTATTACAGTGAGATGAACAGAATGTGAGCAAATTGAGCAATTCTTGGGTATTTCACACCTACTTTTGAAGACTGCCTTCTCTTGACTTTTAAACACTTCTAGGACATGAATTGTAACTACAACAGCTTTAGGAATTTGCTAAGACTTCCCTAAGAAACTAGAACCTGTATCATTTCAGAAGCACATTTGTAAGAATTCAGAGTACTTGAGTAAAGCTCTTGCTCAGTAAACAAATACCAAATAATTTTGTTATCACTTTCTTTTCTAGAACATTCAAACCAGATTTTAACTGCTGTGTTATAAAACCAATCCATATGGTTAGTTAGAACAGAACACCACTGTTTGTTTCTCCTACAGCATATTTCCCTTCCCTAAATAACTAAATAAATCCATAGTTAATGAAATCTTGCAGGACAAATCTGCATGCAAGATTTTAAAGAGGAAATCTTTCATGTATATCTTAAAGATGGTCATGAGAAGACTGCAAGGACAGGAAGGTCCTAATTAAAGTCTAATGTAACTAAGAATTAGTTTATTTACTGCTGGAAATAAGAAGCTATTTTTTGTTGTCTATAAGAATTGCTCCACCACTTTATAAACACCAGCTTTTGTACTAATTGTTAAACACTTGTTAACACATGGATGCTATGTCTGTGGGTTATAAAGACACACTCACTAGTAAATATCTACTTTAATACATTCAAGTCAGTGACACTAGTGATGCCAGCACATGTAAACTGTAAAAAGAAGACAAAAGCTAAGCACTGCTATTTTCAGCACAAGTCTGAAACACACGCAATTGGACTAAATTTGCCTTGAGTTTCAGTCTTTTCTTGGTCCCTTGCACAAACATACTTTACACACAGTTTGGCCCACAGGCATTTCCATCTCAGAAATGCAAGGTCACTGCCAGAGAGGATGTGTATGCTGCGTTACAGAACAGCTACTGGTGGGAGGGCAGCAGCATCAGCTTCAGGCAGCACGAGCAGCCCAGCATGTTCTCACATACTAACAGGCTGATCCAAGGCCTGATGAAGTCAGTGAGAAGACTCACCCTTGAAAGTGCTCCCTTAACCCAAGTGTAACCAGCTGACTTCAAAGGTTTAGAGTGAAATGAAAAGTGTGTTTTTTTGGGTCTCCTTAAGAATGCTACAGTCAATATATGTCCACTAGGCTCCATAGGACACAACCAATTCAAGCTTAAATCTTTCACATCTCAAACTCCCTTCCTCATATTTTTACATGATTTGCAAATACCACACACCATTACCCACCTGTGCTATGAAAGGTGTTTTTATTTGATGTAGATTAAGACTATACCTGGGCTAGCAACTTTCTATTCTATATAAAACCAAGATAGATCTCAGTTTGCATTCATCATTGTACATCTCAAACCAAATTAGCCAATAATTTGAACTTTTCGTTCCTAAATCATAGCAAAGCCACTGAAGTTCTTTTTAAGAAAGGAGATCATTAAATAGTATGTGAGGTGTTTTAACAAAGTATACTTTCTCACTGGAATAGACCTTACAAGAATTACCCCTAATTTAAATGACTTGGTGCAACAGAACAGACAGTACTAGAAGTATCCGGCAGTTATTTCATTTTCACAGTATGATTTAACACTTGATATTTTTTATAACTAGAAACATAAATTTGCACCCCTATACTAGCTTGCACCTGAGAACATTAACAAACTTTACAACCTTACCATAACCTCCTCCCTCCAGAAGCAGTCAGACCAGTTAAATAGCTGCAGAAACAAAAGTAGAGTGAGATTTCTGTGACTTGCCCCAGGTCAGAAAAGAAGGCTGTAACAAAACTAGCCTGATGCTCTTTCTCTCATGTTTAACTTGCAGATCTTCATTCTTTCTGCACCAGTCCCAGGCCTAAGTACTGTGTAATCAACTCTAACCCTCACTATCTTTTTGTGTGCAGCATGTTCCCAGTAGCTCAAAAGGACATGTGGTCTACTATATCAAGGTACACAGTAGAAAAGAAAATGGAGTTACTAGTTATTATGCTGAGGTACAACCTCTTACCAATGTATTTAGAACAATTTACAAGTTAGGTTTTATCATCAAAATGGAACTTTTATTTTATATTTTCAACATGAAATACAATAAAATAACAATGTTGTGCTGAAAGACATGCTTTTCTGCAAGATCGGGCAATTCTACCTTGTATATTCTGATTTTAAATAGATACAAGTTCCTATTTTAAACTTTTCCTGTACTCTGACATACCCGGTAATTAACACATTAACAGCAGTATTTATAAAGCACTGATTGCAGGCTGTACATAACTAGGGAGTGATGACGTACAACAGAAGACAACAGTTACTCGGTTTTGGTTTATCAGGTGATAAGTTACATCCACATCTCTTCAGAATTCAAAAGCTAGCTTCCGGGGAGTCATGAACTGCTTCACCATCTCATCTGTGACCTGCTTCCGTCTCTCTTGATGAGCTGCTATCAAGGGCTGCAGTGTTTCAATGAGTACCTTCTTCAGCTCCCCTGTGAGCAATTCCCCACTTGTGTATGCCTGTCAAGGAAGTGTTGATTGCTAAATATGGTGCCATATGGAAACAGACTCATGACAAGTATTGCTTTAAGAGCCTGGCCCTAGCAAATACAGATTTGGATGTCTTAAAAATAAGCACATGCCTTAGAAGACTGTGTGGTATCACTTTGAAAATGTAACTTGCAAAATTGCTTGTTGCCTTCCGAAAGATTAAGGCAGCTGTGCAATTTCATAAGTGACAAGTCATATGGACTAAATAAGCTACATTCACAAGAATTTAACTGGGAAATCCTGTAACTATTTGGAGGAAAAGGTGCATTTTTCACCCCAGAATCTCAGTTCAAAAAAAATCACCTTAAGCTTTTTTTGCAATAAGTACAAATTCTCACTTTTTTTTTTTCCTCACTGCATTTAGGTATGAGATCAGATGTGATTAAAATACCCTTTTATAGCAAAGACACTCAGAGTCTATGTTCATACTAGTAGTCATGTTCACAGCTGGTAACTCATTCAGTTACTGTGATACTGGAAATATACTTAGCTATAAGCACAGGCTAACTGCTGATGGGTTCAGCCCTGGTCAACCTTGGCTGGGGCAGTTCAGCTGTGATATGAAAAGGCAATCTTACCTTCTTTTGCCATCAAGCCATTTGTAATACCAATTCAAGCTGTAATTGTTGCCCATGCTCGCTCAGCAACAGTAAAGATAACAAGAATGAGCTGAATTGTAAGTTCAGTGGTGGTTTTTGGGGTGTGATTTTGGTCTTTGTTATGCAAACACCAATGTTGCTTTCTCTGGAAGCTTCTTCTTCTGGTACCATACCTGAAACAGCTCCACTAATGCCAGTATGAGTGGTTACTTCATCTTTTCTAATCTGGTTCTAGGGCAACATTGCAGCAAGCTGCTAGTGGTGGTCTAGGCTTTGTGCTCTGTAGCAGTTAGGCTGATAATGTTGCAGTGGCTGGAGGCTAATTTCAAATAGCTCATTAAGTCAAATGTGCTCCAGATTGCCATAAGAAATTTATGATGACCTGCATAGGGATTAGTAGCTATCCAACCCTATCCAACCCTGCTCCTGTGTGGAATTTATATAGAATAATATAAATATACCAGAGGGCTGGAGAAGAATCTGCAGCTGTGGACTTTCTCACAGCTGTTCCCAAAGCTGACAAACCTTTGGGCAGCCAGGTCTACTGAAAGGTGTCCCCACCTGTAGCAGGTGGGTTGGAACTAGAGGATAGTTAAGGTTCCTTCTAACTCAAACCATTCTGTAATTCTATGAAACCAGTGTGACATGGGTACTTTCAGCTGTGGATACTGCCTTTCAGGGAACGCTTACTGCCTAGTATTGATGACAACCATACAGCTGAAGGAAGTGTAGTGTCTTGCTACCAACCCCTGGGGACAGAAGTCTGCCAAATAGGTTTAAGGAAAATGCCACTTACATGAAGCATTTTTTGCTTGGGAACAGAGAATGAATTCCTCATAGCTACTGCATTTCTTGTGATAAGAAAACACTCAAAACCCTAGCAAGCTTTTTGTACTTTTGCACAGTATATCGGTACCTTGCACATAAGGAACAGGCAGAGTGCATTATACAATAAAAACAACACTAATCCTAAGGTGGCTTCATTTGAAAGGTAGAGGAGATGTTCTACACAGTGTTGGAGATCTTTATGAAAATACTAGGAGTTTATTTATTCTTTATTAATTAATTTTTAAGAAGAATTAGATTGGCCTGTGATAAAGAACACTGCAAACACAGATATAGAGACTTGGAAGGGCTGGAAAGTGCAAGAGGAACACCACAATTACCTTCCTGCAGCAAGTTCACGGAGGACTTGGTTACAGCTTTGCCTTTACAATAAGGAATGAATAATATTATCTTCAACTTGGTTACTAACCTGCTTCAGTTGTTCAAGCCTGTCATCATCTTCTAGGAAGAAAGTCAGGTACATAAAAGACACGTCCACATCACAGTTACCTCCGTACTTCCTATGCTCTTCAATGGTATCTCTGCCTCCTGAGAAGGCATGCTTGTTAATCTGAAACAACATAAAGACTTTATGGTATGATTTCTCCTAAATTCGGCACTGCTCTACTGTAAACAGAGGTGTATCATGAACCTCAATATTCTATACTATGGACAAGCTGAAGGGTGAAGGGTGGTGCAAGTTAACGCAGAGCCTCAGGACCAATGCAGGGAGACAAAAAGTCATTAGGATCCAAAGACAAAGAATGGCTAAATGTATATTCCTCAGACTGCATAATCAGAATGAAAATGAAGCAAAATTAAGAATAATCCACCCAAACTTCAATAGGTTTTTAAGTCCCTTTTGCTGAAGCGGTTGTCTCTAGGATAGAATTTGTGCTTACAGGAAATGTGCTTTATGTAAAGAAAAATTAGATATTCACTTCATCAAGTAATTAATTGTGAAAGAGATGAAGAAGGCATGGAGAATTCTGAAGAAATCCTAGAGAGAACCTTGGCTCCTTCTCTTTTCAGTGAAAAGGAAAATAAGAGAAAGAGAAGTTAAACATTACAAGCCTGGCTAGAATGGCTAAAATCAGAAAATGCCCAGTTGTTCCATATGAAAACTGAATAATTCCTTCCCCTTTCCCCTCTCTAAGCATAGCTTCCTACGGGCAGATGAACTGCACTGGTAAATACAGCTACTTGCTAGTCCCATTCCCAACAAATTCAGAAGGCACTAGTGTATTTGAAAGCTTTACACATGTATGGAGTTCTCAGAGCATGCAAATCTTCCTGCAAAGTTAAAGAAAACAGATTGCCATAAGTGGAGTTTTCATTTGGCTCTTGTATCTTTTCAGATATCACCATCAACCAGCCAAAAGACACACATACATCTCAAGTAGATTTTTCTTCTCCAGTTCTGGTATCTAGGAGCTGTTATATATTTACAATTTCTGAGCATTCTTACTATCTGGATGAGTGTCTAGTGCTTCTTTGAATCTTTCTAACCACCATGCTACAGATGATGTTGTGGCAACGCATTCCATAAAAAAATGATGCACTGATGAGTATCTTCAGAAAATGAACTGCCATCTGCCACATCACATCTATTCTTATATTGCAGGACAGCCTGAAGATCTGTCTCAGTATCTGCAAAACTAAGTTCTTACATATTATGTTGCACTTGCCTCTCTCTCCTTTACTCGACTTCTGGAAGCCTTGGTATGAAATTTTTTCTGTCATTCATCTCTACAGTTTGCCTTCTTACTAAAAGAAGGGGGATTAAACACAATATGCCAGCTGATGACACATTGTTGTTTTATATGAAGTGTTTTCTACATGAATCATAGAATAGTTAGGGTTGGAAAGGACCTTAAGATCATCCAGTTCCAACC